>VWPU01004725.1:0-12356 GCA_013398955.1 Callaeas wilsoni | reverse complement strand
CCACAGCCACATGCTGGCCCGGGAGGGGACGGGATGCCCCAGATGCCTCCTTTTCACACCTTTATCTATAGCAGGGGCCTCGATGACCCAAATCCTTCTCCTTTCTCTTGCAGCATCCTCCGAAGGAGATGTGACATCTTCTTTTCTCTGCTGGTAGCTGTTATCTTCTGAAGAAAGCATGTCTGAAAGCGAAACCTGAACCTCTCACCTTCTCTCCCTCGAAGTTTAGTGGCTTTCTCCTTCCTCTTCTTACCACCAGGGTCTTTTCTGTGATTTTGACGCCCCAGTTATTTTTCATAAATATTTATTTTCCCATGGAAACCATTCTTCTTTAACCGAGTACTTTGTGGCATTTTTGGCCTTCCCTAACTTCAGACGTTCCACCTTGATACAATTTATCTCTCTCTCCCCAGTGTAGCAAAATTGACTAAAAACTCTTTATCTAGAAGATAACAACTCAAAGACTCTTCCCTTTGATTATTAGAAGCATTCTCTCCCTACATCATATACATTTACTCATCTCCAATTCACATCCATTCATATTTTTTGTCTATATGTATATGAGTTTTATAGACGATATTTTTTCCGGCTTAATTCCCCCTGTTTTATAAACTTTCTTAGTTTTGTAGATTCTCCTTTCAAACTCAGGCCATGCTCTTAAAATCTTCATGGGACCCATTCTGTTTCTGTGAGATTCTGCTGTAAATTAGAAACAACTGGAATTTACACCAGCTTTTCGCAGCTCTTACCACTGACAAATAAAGAAAACAACCAACTAAGTACTATAAACCAGAACATTTATTTGTAGTATCGGGTTTTAATACCTCTAGAATTCATTCCTTTAAAGTTTATTTTTGCCTTTCAAGCCAACTAAGCAGCTCCTCTTTTTTTATAACCTGGAATCACGGAATCCCAGGATTGTTTGGGCTTGAAGACCACGGGCAGGGACATCTCGTTGCTCGACATTCTACACCNATGGTTTGGGCTGGAAAGGACCTTGAAGACCACGGGCAGGGACACCTTGTTGCTCGACATTCTACGTCTTTTTTTTCCACATTTCTGCCCAAATTATTTCATCAGCTGAAAGCTTCCCTTGGAAAAGAATTATCTGGAGCTATTTGTTCTGTCTGGCTTGCCTGGGTGCTGCTTTCCCTCCTCTTTCAGCGGGGGTTTGTATCAATGTCAACAGCAGCTCGAGGGTTCTCCATCTGCCAGCAACAGGCGAGAGAATTTTAAAAATACTGGGGAAAGCTTCAGTGGTATCTGGAGTAGCTTAATTAGAATTTTTAAAGATCTTGCAAGTGCTCTCCTCAGAGCGTTTCCTGCTCGCTGCTCTGCGCTCTGGATCCGGGAACAGCCAGGGAAGAAACTTTGGGTTTTCCCTGCATGGGGCTGGTTTGATGCACCCCAAACAACCCCCGACACGCAGAGAGTTGTTTTGCTCTGTGTGTCTAAATTTTAGAGGTGATTCCAGCTGAGAAAGTCCCACTTGAAGCCGTGATGGTGTTTGGAGAGTTTATCCAGGGGGAATGTGCCTGGCAGCTGTGTGAAGGGGGTGAAGGAGGTGCTCCTCACAGCCACAGCCCTGCAGAGCAAGGCTGAGAGTCTGCTCTTCAGAGAACAATTTACCAATTACTCTAAAAAAATTTACATTTTTCTTGCTGATGCAAAAATTAACGTACATTTCTCCTTGGGTTTGGTAACCAAATATGATTAAGGGTAATAATATACAATGGTATGGTGTATTATGCAATAGCAGTTTAATTAACTGTGGCACCAGTTAAAAGATTTCAGTTTTCCTCACAGTAAATGTTCCTCAAGAAATCACAGGCTTCAGTGATGGTGCATTTTCTAACTTTAAATATCCAGGGATATTTTTTACAAAGGAAAAACTCCAGAGCCTGGACTAGAACAAGTTAAGGAACAGCCCAAAGCCTAGAAATTCATTAGGAATGAGATTATCATTTTCATGTGATCACTGCCAGCTTGGGTTTGGGTTTACTTCATCTGCATGATCGTTCCTGTCCTCAGCTCTCCCCAGGACCAAACCAGGAGCTTTGGATCACCCAGGATTTCACCTGCATCTGAAGGCTTCAGGCACAACCCCAAATCTCCAAGTACAAATCCTCCGGGGCACCAGGACATGGCTTCCTTTTCCAAACGAGCAGGAAATCGGAGTGCCCTGTCCTAAACCCTTCAGCCCGGGGAGGAACCTTCCCTCTGGCAGCAAGGCACAATTTGGGAAAAGCCTGAACTTCCCTCTGGCAGCAAGGCACGATTTGGGAAAAGCCTGAACTTCCCTCTGGCAGCAAGGCACAATTTGGGAAAAGCCTGAACTTCCCTCTGGCAGCAAGGCACGATTTGGGAAAAGCCTGAACTTCCCTCTGGCAGCAAGGCACGATTTGGGAAAAGCCTGAACTTCCCTCTGGCAGCAAGGCACGATTTAGGAAAAGCCTGAACTTCCCTCTGGCAGCAAGGCACGATTTGGGAAAAGCCTGAGATTCGGTGGCAGCGTTTGCAGAGGCTGCTCGTGCAGAATTTGTCCGGATTTTCATCTAGGCAGGAACCCAAAATCCTCATCCTGTTCCAGCAGAACAATTCAAACCCTCGTTAGACTTTTCTCTTCACCCAGTTTCCCGCAACACCCAAATTTCCCATATTTGCATGAGGCTCACGTTGATCACTGAGGGCTGCATCCAAACAATTCTCCTCCCCAAATCATCAGCGAGTTCTTTGCCACCTTCTGATGGCCCCTGGCTGCCCCATCTCCTGCTTTCCTCCCTCCTTCCCCCACAAAGAATCCCTTCCACCGAGAGTGGAGATAACCTCCCTCGCTCCCTCTGACTTCTTCAGCGCCTCACATCTTTCATGGAATAAAAAAAAAATAAATAAAATGGAAAAATGGTGTATTTGCCACGAGATTGTTTGTGAAGCGTTCACCGTAATTCAAAATTTCTGGGAAGAGTATTTGGGATGCTGTTCTCCCCGTCCCCACATGCATTTCCTCCTAGCTGGGATCAGTGTCTGCTTCCCAGCAATAAAAATGAGAGGTTTTAAAAGGAGTTTAAAAAGCTGAATCAACATAAAACTACAAAGACTGTTAAGTAAACCAAGTCAGTGTTAATAAAATAAAAGATTTTCTAAAAAACTCACTCGGCTGAGGTTTAAGTGAACAGGATCCTTTTAGTCCTTTTGTTCCAAAAAACTGATTTTTCTTGCAAACTAGCTGTCCCCGGGAATGGATATGTTAATTTTTAATCGGATTAATTAATGGGAAATATTAATTATTCAAGAAATTGAAACGTGACCCTCAATCTAGACACTCTCAGGTTTACTCAGTCAACACTTGAACGGTAAAAAAAATCAAAGCAACCCTCTCAGAGAGTTTTATTTTCTAAACAATCAAAAAACTCCAGAATGCTCCAAGATCCACAAATATAGTTCAGTCACTTCTACAAATAAGGTTCAGTTTGTAAGAATTTGTCATCGTTACTGGGCTAAAGGACTTCGGTTATGAAACTGTCTTACAAAACATCAGGAAATCCAACGACCACATTTGGAAGATTTACAAGGGCTTTGCACCAAGAGGTTAAATGCACCACAAATACCAGTGCAGCATGTATTCCTTCGGTGAAATACAGTGCATTTATGTGCAAAAATACATGGAAATGTGTATTCCTAAACAAAGTCAAGCACAACGAGCTAAGACTTCAAGATATGTCGTCTGCACAGGCCTTTAAAAACCTTTGAGAAAGAGATTCTAGTAGAAATAAGTCCCCTAAAACCACGATTTTTGATTCTTCATCAAGCACCGTAGGAAGATTTTTAAGCAGCCGACATCATTTTCTCAAAGCTTGTAGAGGCTGGATCTACAAATGGAAGATTTCAGGTAAAAAACATCCAGAAAACGAAGTGGAAAGCACAAGCAAAGGGATTTACATGAGCACCCCAGGTCACAAGAATGTGGATGAACTACATCCTCTTCTACTTACAAAGGCTGAAAAGGACTCCACGGGAAACAAAGCAGCACAAAATGACAATTCAACAGGAAACACCGAGTTTGGTGGTGCCTTTCCCCCGGGAAAAGCCGACCCCCGCCCGCCCCGGACCCCTGACAGCTCCATTCTCTAGGCACAAGACACACAAGGACAATCTCTAAGACCAAAGACAGCAGGGTGAGGGAAGAGGTGTCTGCAGCCACTCCTGCAGCTCTTGCAGCACCCCCAGACGTTCCAAGGGGTTCGTTTTCCCTGCTCCGAGTGTCCCCACAGGCTCCGAGTCGGCGGAGCTCGGCCGTGCCAGGAGCTCCCCGGCCTCGTGGAGCACGAGCCAGGACCAGGCTCAGCCGATGTTCCAGGTCCAGTGGCTTCCACCAATATTTACAACGAGGTGGAACCTTCACGACCAGCACTGGGGATGCCTGGTCACTAAATATCATCTTGGATCCCTATTTACATTCCTGCCCCGCTTCCATCGGCGACTCTCCCAACAAACACAGATCCCCCATGGCTCTTTAGGCAGGAAGTCCCTCCTTGATCGCCTTCGTCACCCTCTGGTGTCGGACGGACTCACCAAAAACCCAGCAGTCCAAAAGACAAACCCTGGGAGGCTGCAAGGGGCATTTCCAAACGTCCAGGCAAGGTTCACGAGCCCAGGCTTCGCTCGGGTTTTCAAGAGCGCCGAGGAGCCAAAAGCACAGCAGGATTTTCGGAGGAGCTCAGCTCCAAACGTGGCACCCACACGAGCCGTGCCTCCAGCGTCCCTTAATCCAGCCTGGCTGGAACAGGGGCTCTAGAGCAGGGAATTCTCTAAAGGTCCTGTCCGAGCGAGGCTTTTCTACGTTGATGTGTTCCAGCTGCCACAAACTCAAATTGACAGGCGACCTGGGACAGGGGTGGCTGAAACTCACCCAAATTAAGGGACAGAAGGTAAACCCAGCGCGTTACGTGGCGATGCTCATCAGGAACTCGGACCTGGCCACTTCCAACAAGTCTCTTTACCTTCTGCTCTTTTCAGCAGCCAAGTGATTTCTTTAACAAGAACTTCCTTTCTTCTTTCCTCTTCCTACCTGGTGTGGCAATGAACCCTTGAGCGCACCTGAGGCAGGAACAGCACATTTTGTCCACGTGCTTTTATATTTAGATCTGAAAATACGACTCTTTGTTTCTACTGCCTTCCTGCTGGGAAGAACGAGACGAAGGAACCCAACAGATTTCCTGACAACGTTTCACTGTTCCTAAAACCAAGGAAAAGTAACACACAAAGCATCAGACCAGGACTGTGCCGCTGCTGGATGAAGCAGAGGGAGAAGCTGAACTGCTCTTTTTCAGCGTGCAACACAAAAAGCACGAGGTGTACAGAAAAAAACCCCCAACCCTGGTTAAATCAGAGGGCTCTTGGGTGTTTTAGGTTTGCCAAGTGTAAAATCTTTACACCAAAACCCTCAGGAAACACTGCCTCAGGCGGGAGGAGCTGCTCACGGTTTGTCAGCCAAATCTGTCTGCAGAATTCCCATCCAGCCAAAAACACTCACCAAATTTGCCTTTCCGTGAAGCACTTAGGAACAGCAGAGTGGAGGAGCATTAACAGTCTTATTTCACAGTATATTTCAGTTTTGTCCCTTCCTTAGGGACCAGGAGGTCACCCCCAGGCAAACAGGCCTTCTCTTGGTGCTGGGTTTTCTTCTGAAGTTTCCAGCCTGAGTTTTGATAGCTCTTATCAACGTGCTGCTGGAAAGGTGACCAAATCTTACCTCCTTTGGAAACCTTTAGCTGCCTCAGCAAAGAAACTGGAGGTCCACAGTGAAGTATTTAAAAAAAAATTTAAAAAGTACTGGATAAAACCACAAAACACAAACCATGAGAGGATCCCTGAATTCTAAGAGAAATCACAGTAAAAGAGAAAGAAAAGGATTCAAAAAGGGCATCCAGAGCTCTTTTACAGCATAGCTCAGATATTTCACTGCTCCTCAGCTACACCAGGTGTGGATCTGGTTATTCCATCTGCCAGAGTCAGAATTCCCAAGGAACCTGCTTGACAGCTTTTAACTCCTATTGTAAAAAGCTGAAAAGAATTTGGGCTTTTCTCTTAGTCCAGGCCACCATTATTTTTGCTTAATATTTAAGCCAAGACTACTGATATCTGAGTGACATGAAAGACACAGCTGAAATCTGCAGCCCGAGCTCTTAGGAGAGGAAGAGGCAGTAAAAATTCAGAAAGAGAAGCTTGATCTCTAAATTCCTGCAATTAAGGACATGTGAAATAGATTTATTCTTCCTGTCTATCCTTTCGGCAGCAGCATGTTTTTGGTTTTTGGGGTTGGTTTTTTTGTTGTTGTTGTTGTTATCCTGGTTTTTCTGCCCTGGTTTCCAGGTCACAAACACTTTTGGTTCATAATTTAGATACCACTGTGCTAGGACAGAAGGATCACAGATTGGAAAAGTCCCAAGGTAAGAGATGCAAACCACATTTCAGGTCATCTTCAGAGAAAAGGTGGTGCCCCTTTCACACCAGGGATTAAGGACCACGACTCCTTATTTGAAGAAACCTGTCCCCAAAACAACCCAGAGGCGTTCTACCTGCAAAACCAAAACCAGGAGGCAGAGAAATTGCTCAAGTCCAACCTCCGTGAACCCCAGACAGAAAGATTCTTCACAGATTTCTGGTGCACAGCACTGAAAACTTAAAAAGTATTAAAAATTCCAATTCTCCCCACTCTTTAATTAAAAAAAACCCAACAGAATAATAAAAACCAGCACAGTGTCACTGATGGGGCAAACGTGCAGTTTCCTGTCGCAGACGCTGCCAGGGAGCCTCTCAGTGCTCCCCCCTCTCCTCTCACCGCTACATCAAAGTTTCTCTGTCTGACAAACTCCTGTGGATTTCCTGCTTGTCATCACCATCCTCATCATCAGCTGGGTCGTTCTCCTCTCCAGACTCCACATAGATGGGCCAATCACTGTCAGCATCCCCTTTTTCCTGGCCTTCCGAGGACGTTTCCATGAGGCTGAGGTTGATGGGCACGGAGTCCTCGTGGGTGGTGGTGACACAGGTGCAGCTGTCGCAGAGCCCGAAGCGCCGCAGCCCCTGGGACAGGCTGTTGGTGAAGGTTCTCCTGCAGCCCTTGCAGATGATGGGCTTGTTGGAGCGATGGACCTGCAGGGAAAACGGCAAATTTGGAGCGGGGGAAGGAAAAAAAAACCCAAAAAAACAAAAAAAAGGCAACCTGCTGTTTGGGAGAGATTGGCAGAACAGGGAAACAGCCACATTGCAGCTGAAGGGGAGTCCACCGTGATTGTGGCCACGAAGATTTGGGCTACCCGAGTGTAAGAATGATGGAATGGTTTGGGTTGGAAGGGATTTAGAGCTTGTCCAGCCCATGGACACCTTCCACAATGCCAGGTTGCTCCAAGCCCCGTCCAGCCAGGCCCAGGACACTTCCAGGAATGGGGAATCCACCACCTCACCACCCTCACAGGGCAGAACCCCTTCCCACTATCTAATCTAAGAGACTGAGAAAATAAAACCCCCAAATCCTTATCGCCCACTTCAGGAGAAGCATCAAACATCCAACAGACCCAAACAACAAACCCAACACTACCATTATTACTAATAATTAACCGAAAAGCTCCTCTGGCGGCGCCAACAACCATTTCCTTCAGGAAACACGGCTGGGAACCACCAGGAGAGCCCTGGAAGGAGATCCCGCGGCCGAGCCGAGGCTGCAGACTCACGCTGAGCGCGTGGCTCCGCAGGTGCTCCTGGCGGGTGAAGCGCTTGCCGCACGTCTCGCAGGGGTAGGGCCTCTCCCCGGTGTGCGAGCGGATGTGGCGCTTGAGGATCCCCTTCTGCTTGGCCGTGTAGGGGCAGAACGGGCACTTGTGCAGCTTGATGGGCACCACCAGCACGTCACCTTGGGGACAGAAGCGCGCGCCGGGTTAGCTCGGCCGCCTCCGGCTGGCTGCCGGTGCCGCGGAGCCGCGCTCCCCGCTCGCGCCGGGCCCGGCTCACCTGGCGTCTCCTCAGCTCTCGGGATTCACGCAGCCGCCCCGGAAAATCAGCCTGCCTGCTGCTCACGGCAGCAAAACGCATTCCTTTTGTTTCAGGAAGTTGTTTAAGTAAGAACCAAAAATCTGCTCTTAGTGCAGTGGGGTCTCGGCTGCATCTCGGCCACTTCCTTTTTTTTTTAATTATTAAACCGTTAGCATCAGAAAGTAAAACCTTTAACAAAAAACTGCAGGCAGGAATAGCACATTTTGTCCACGTGCTTTTATATTTAGATCTGAAAATACGACTCCTTGTTTCTACTGCCTTCCTGTTGGGCAGAACGAGATGAAGGAGCCCAACAGATTTCCTGACAACGCTTCACTGTTCCTAAAACCAAGCCACAAGTAACACACAATTTATGGAGTCAGGTGCAAGGAGAGGATTAAATTTGAAGATCCCACTTCACAGAAACGTGGGCATTACCAAGTTCTTCAGCATCAGCCCAGCTTCCCCTTCAGCAGAAAGGTGGAGGTGTGATGCCAAAGGATTAATTTTCCCTGTTCCAGGCACTGATTCAGGGCAACGTTTTGTGTGCCAAGCAGGTGAGGCTGCAGAGCATCCTTTGTATTAAGGTTTATCCAACCCACTATCAAAAAAGGCGTGTCTCGTATTAATGATGTGAGTGAGAGCCATCTCACCCCGCTCTGGAGCTTCCCAAAGGATTGCAAATCCCTGCTGGGCACTTAGAGCTCCATTAAAACCCCAACCAGCCCAGTTCTCAGCCCTGCCTTGCCTCCAGTGCTCTGCAGGTGCCTGTTTCCCCTCCTCGTGCCGTGGAGGTGTGACTGGAACCGAGGCGGGCACTGGAAAAGAAGCGATATTTAACTCATCTGGTAACCCGAGTGCACCATTCCTTCACCAGGACTCCGCATTTCTCATTTCTGGTGCCTCGTGAAGAAGCCGAGGCAGCAGCAGCGCTGAAAGCTGAGCAGCTCCCGCCCTCCTCACTGCCACGATGTCCTGTTTCGGCACGGAAACAGAAGGAACGGAAGGTTTGCTTTCTTCTCCCTCCCTCCTACTCAAAACCCATCTCCCACCAACATTTCTGACACACCATCAGGACACACCGAGGTCCCCTACCAAACTCTGGAAGCATTTCCCTCTTAATGACCCACGAACAGCCTGGAGATGTTGAGAGAGGGGGGGATAAAAAAAAAGGAGGGGAGTTTTGTGTGTTGGATGGTCTGGCCTTGCCCCACGCTCAAAAAGCAGCGGCGGGCGAGCGCTGCCCAGAGCAGACCTGGGTTTGTGATTTTATCCACGCCGTGTTCCAAAGCAGCGAGGGGACCTGCCCGTTTTATTGCCTTTAAGGTCACACAGCAGCTCGAGCTGCAGGTGACAGGAAAACGAAGGTGCTGCCCACGGCCAGTGCCAGCCCTGCCTGCTGCCCCCGGCGCCGTGGCATTTGTCACATCCTTGGCGCCTGTGGCACTTGCAGTTGGTCAGAGCCACCTCCCGTCTTCGCCAGGCTGTTTGGACAAGGCACTTGGCAAAAAGCAGATAAAATGCCCAAATCTTTGCGTGATTTTCTTCTCCAGGTGCCTGACGCTGCTGCCAGGAGATATTCCTGAGATATTCCACCTGGTGCTGGGCTCGGGGCGGCAGCACAACCGCAGTGCCCAGCAGCTGAAAAGTGAAAAAAGCCTCATCTTTATGCTCAACCACAGAGTTGGAAGCTTTCAGTGCTCCTGAAGGACTCGTAGGAATCCCTCAGTGCCGGATAAAACTGCTTTCTGCCCTCTGAAGTTCCAAGCAGGAGCAAACAGAGCGGCACTGGCAGGAGCTGTGATGGGCTGAGCTCCTCCTGCTGCACCAGGTCCTGCAGCAGCTCAGGACTGCTCCTCGTGACTACTGTGAGGCAAAAGCTCTTTGTAAAAACGCACCTGCCGCTCCACGAGGTCCCAGTGAGTTTGTTTATTAAAGCAGAATGGCCCCCACGGGAGCCTGGGGGTGATCTGGGAGCTCCAGCTGCTGCTGCAAAGGGGCTGCAGAGCTCTCAGGAATACTCACCTCCCACGGGCTGCACCGAACAAACGAGTACAGCTGCTTTTCGAGTGCACAACAAGAGTTTATTTCACCGTGCCAAAATATTCAGCCATATAGTCCCTGAACAAGAGTAACAAAAGCGGCCCAACAAAGCCGTTCCCTCCTCCACTCCACGGCCTGCACCCCTCGAGTCCTCTCACCTGTGTCCTCACCATACCAGTCGCTGTGAATGTCCATCATGGAGCTCACGGCTGCTCCCGCATCCTCAGCCCTACCCTCAAATCCCCGGACAAAGTGATGCACCACGTCCTCCTTCCTCGGGGCCGAGCTGTTGCGCAGCAGAGCCTCCAGGAACTGCTTCATGTGGTAATTGTTGCACGCCAGGTCCACGGGCTGCCCCTCTTCCATCTGCTCCAGGGATATCGGCGCGGGATACTGCGGCAGCCGCTCGCTCGCCTCCGCCTCCGCCTCCACCTCGTCGGGGTCGAACTCCACCTTGGGCTGCAGCCCTTTGGGCAGCGAGGCGTCCTCGGGGCAGGCGCTGCTCAGGGGGTCCCTGGCCCCCAGCTCCGGGGGGTGGCAGCTGCCGCAGCCCCCGCAGGGAGGGTCCCGCCGGCACTCCCGGATCCTCTCCTCCTCCTCCTGCGGGGAGGACACGGAGGCAGAGCACTGGCCCTTGGAGCCGAAGGAGGTGCCCTCCCTGGCCGAGCCGCCGCTGTCAGCCTGGTAAAAAGCCGCTTCCCTCTCGATCTTCCTGCAGATGTCCAAGGAGGACCTGATGTAGGTTTTGCAGAAGTTGACCACGTCGGTCATCTGCAGGTAGCTGGCGGCGGACATCACCTCGATCACGTTCTCCCCGCACAGATCCAGCTTCCCGGAGTACAGGAAATCCAGGATGACGGAGAAAGCCTCGGAGGTGACGATGTCCAGCGAGGCCGTGCTGTGGCGCCCGCTGTCCTGGATGTAGTGGATGAGCAGCGCTCGGAAGTAGCCGCTGTTGGCGAACAGGATGTTCTTGTGGGCTTTGAAGATCCTGCCCTCCACGATGATGCTGCAGTCGCAGAAGAAATCCCGCTTGCGCTGCTCGTTCAGCTCCCCCAGCAGCTTGGTGTAGTACGACTGCACCTCCATGGCTGCGCCGGGGACAGAGCGAGCCGTCAGCACCGGGACCCGCGGGGACACCGCCACCGCCACCGCCACCCCCTCCCGGCGCCGCGGGGACACCGGGGACAGCGCGCCCCGGAGACACCGCCAAGGAGACACCGTCCTGCCCGGCCCCGGGAGTAACCCGCCCGGTACCGGGGGTTCCGCACCCCTCCAAGGGCCGTCCTGCCCGGTACCGGGAGTAACCCGCCCGGTACCGGGAGTTCTGCCCCCCCCCAAGGGCCGTCCCGCCCGGTACCGGGGGTTCCGCACCCCTCCAAGGACTGTACCGTCCGGTACCGCGGGTTCTGCACCCCTCCAAGGACTGTCCCGCCCAGTACCGGGAGTAACCCGCCCGGTACCGGGGGTTCTGCATCCCTCCCAGGGCCGTCCCGCCCGGTCCTGGGAGTAACCCGCCCGGTCCCGCGAGTTCTGCACCCCTCCAAGGGCCGTCCCGTCCGGTATCGGAGGTTCCGCACCCATCCAAGGACAGTCCCGCCCGGTACCGGAGGTTCCGCATCCCTCCAAGGGCCGTCCCGCCGGTACCGCGTCTCCGTTCTGCCCGGTACCAGGAGTCCCACATCCCACCAAGGTCCGTCCTGCCCGGTACCAGCATCCCCCAGAACACCCAGGACCACCCTGCTCGTTACCGGGATACCCCGCCGCACCAAGAACCATCCTGCTCGGTACTGGGATCCCTCCCTGCTCCAGGGACCATCCTGCCCGGTACCGGGAGTCCCGCACCCCGCCAAGAACCGTCCTGCCCGGTACCGAGGGTCCGTCCTTCCCGGTACCCACGGGATGTCCCGGAACACCACGGACCGTCCTTCCCAGTACCAGGACCCCCTAGAACGCCAAGGACCGCCCTGCCCGGTCCCGGGATCCCCCGCCGCGCCAAGGACCGACCTCCCGGTAGCGGCATCGCCCGGAACGCCAAGCACCGTCCTGCCCGGTACCGGGACCCCTCCCTGCTCCAAGCACCGCCCTGCCCGGTCGCGGGGTGCCCCGGAACGCGCCCCTGCCCGCCCCGGGGAGCGCTCGGTGCCCATCGCTCACCTCGGCCCGGCCCCGCTCCCGGTCCCGCTCCCGGTCCCGCCCGGCCGCCGTAGCCGGGCCGCGCCCCCGGGGCGGGGCAGGAAGTGACGTCAGAGGGGCCCGGTTCAGGGGCGGGGCCCGCGGGG
>VWPU01004724.1:0-106329 GCA_013398955.1 Callaeas wilsoni | reverse complement strand
GCAGGAGGGTCCGGAGCGAGGGAGGGGGGTCGGGGACAGGGTGCGATGTCGGAGGTGGCGGGACAGAGGTGCCAAAGGGGCTGCTTGCCTCATTAGAGCCTGAGTGAAGGGCAGGTCACGCTGTCCCCAGTGTCCCCAGTGTGCCCAGTGTCCCCGGTGTTCCCAGTGTCCCCAGTGTCCCCAGTGTCCCCTGTGTGCCCAGTGTCCCCGGTGTCCCCAGTGTCCCCCGTGACCGCAGTGTCCTCGGTGTCCCCAGTGTGCCCAGTGTCCCCCGTGTCCGCAGTGTCCCCACTGTGCCCAGTGTCNGGTGTCCCCAGTGTGCCCACTGTGCCCAGTGTCCCCGGTGTCCCCAGTGTCCGCAGTGTCCGCAGTGTCCCCGGTGTCCCCAGTGTGCCCAGTGTGCCCAGTGTCCCCAGTGTCCGCAGTGTCCCCGGTGTCCCCGGTGTCCCCTGGGGCACTGCTGCCATCTGCTGGCAGGATCCCATCCTGCTCCGGTCCTGAGTCCGGCCATCGTGTCAGGCCTGGGACCCTCTGTGACCCCACTGTCCTGTGGCCCCTCCCAGGCACTGCGGGACCAGGTGTGGCTCCAGCCCGGACACCCCAAGGTGCCCCCCAAGCCTCCCTGCCACCTCAGGAAGCCAAACCCCAAAACTGCTCCTGGTGTCCACGCCTGGCACAGCTGATTGTCACCCCAATAACCCACTCCTGGGCTGCAGGTTTCTCCCACAACAACCCCTTCCAGTGCCCAGGTGCCCTCCCTGCCCTATTGTTCCCCGTGTGGGATGGCCTGGAGTGGCCTTTCCATCATCCCGTTTGGGCTGATGGACCAGGGACAGGATCAGGCCCTTGGGGTGGAGCAGCGTGGAGCAGTGGCTCTGCTGAGCTGCTTTCCCCAGGGAACATCCAGTTCCATCCTCCCCAAGGCTGCTGAGGGGCAGAGAAAGCTCATCCCGAGATGATTCCTGCTGCATTCCCATCCCCTGGATCTCTCCGGGACGTGGGGATTTGCCGAGTCCCATCCTCCATGCGACAGCTGAGCACATACAGAGCATCTTCCCACGGCCTCCCTGACCTCCCCGGCCTTCCCAGCACCTCCGTGCCCCCTGGGATCAGCACATCCCAGGATAAGCACTGGGGATCGTGCCTCGCTGGGTGTGGGGACACCCAGGGACACCCTGCACATCCCTCTCTGCTTCCCACGGGCACCGGGAGCCTGGAAGTGGCCTCAGTGGGGTGTCACAGGGCATTTCCTTTTCGGATGCAGTCAGCAAGCGAGATAAAGGTTTAGGAGAGGCAAATGGCCGAGCCCATGTCCCCGCAGTGGCCCTACAAGCACCATGGCTCATCCCACCCCGGGCAGATGGCAGCAGCATCCTGCTCCTCGCTGGAAAATGCCCAAATCCATGGGCAGGGACCGCGCTGCAGCTGTCCCTGGTTTAATTCCTCGCAGCAAAGCGCGGCAGTGTCTGGCGGATTTTCCATGCGCTCCATGCCCCAGCCCACACACAGGAAGGCTGAACAGCTCCAGAGACCTTCCCTCTGGGAACGATACCCGGCGTGCGAGCCCTGCAGACTCAGTGCCTGACGCCCACGGGAGCAGCAGGAAGTTTTAGTGCTCAGTTTTAGTCTAAAAGGGATTTTTATTCCCTAAGCCCTGCAGAAAAAAACTGGAAAAAACCAACCCCCCAAGGGGCCACAGCCCAAAAAGCCAGTATTAGTTGTGCTCAAAGCTCCCTGTTCAGAGCTGAGACATGGAGTGCTCGCTCTGAATTCCAAAGAAACCAGGTGTGTGCATCCACCCACCTCCCTACGCCTCCGCCATTCCCGCCCACCGCGATTTTCTTGCTTCTGGAACAACCCTTCCCACCGAGCCCCCTTTTGGCAGCACAACCTTTACAAGACACCAGAGACTCCCTCACCGGCATCCTGCTCTCCAAACACCCTTCCCAACACCCTCAACCCATGCCCAGCCCGTCACCATCCCGTTTCCATCCCAACCCCGGCCGCTGCCCACCACTCACCCAGAGGAAATGCCAAATCCTGCTGCCATCCTTTGGCACATGGGTCCCCTGGCACCCGGGTGGGCTGGCACGGCTCCCCCCGCCTCCGCCGCACATCTGGGCAGCTGTGGCCGCGGCAGGGCCCGCGTGGTGCCCCGGCAGCGCTGACATCAGCGCGGTTTCCTGCCCGCCGGCGCCGCCGCACCGTGCGCTCAGCCCCGACCCCACAGCCCTGCGGGCTGCGAGCCCCAGACAGCCCCGGGGAGCCCTCCGGCCGCCCGCCGCAGCCATGGAGTCGCTGGCCCTCTACAGCTTCCAGGCGACGGAGAAGGACGAGCTGCCCTTCCAGAAAGGGGACACCCTGAAGGTACAGCGGGCTGCGGTCACCAGCGGGGGGGGTTGGATGCTGTTGCTTTCGGGGGACAAAGTGGGCACATGGTGACACCGGTGCCTGACTTTATTGCTTCTGGAGCTTCCTGTGGGATACAAGGAGCCAGCCTCGAGGATTCTGGAGCGTGGAGCAGCATTCCCTGCTTGCCTGTGGCACCAGGCACAGCTTCAGAGTAGGACACCCCCGGCTGGGGCACGGCCTGTGGCCACCCTGGCTGTCAGTGCCACCAGCTGTGCTCTGCGGCAGGCCCCCAGGGCTGGGACACGTTTTCCCTGTTCAGGGGGCACTGGAAGTCACAGGAAACCGGCAGCAGGGAGCATGTGCCCAAACACCCAGCCAGGCACTGGCATTGGGGTGGGCTCTTAGATGCCACCTGGGAATCCCAAAAAGCTTCAGGGGGGCTCAGAATATCCCTGGGGGGCAGCCGCCCTACGATGGGAGTGGGGGCACCAGCTCCCTGCCCAGCTGCTCATCCCTCTCTGGCTCCTCCCGGACCCCTGGCACCCTTTAGCTCCCCGGGGAGGGCAGGGGCACAGCCCGGCTGTAACCCGGAGCCCCAAACCCGCCGTGCCATCCCTGCGTCCCGGCGTGTTTTCCCCGTGCCGTGACCCGGGGTTTCGGATCCTGTTTTCACAGCTGTGCCGGCCCCGGGCCCCTGCGTGGGAGGCTGGAAAATGTTGTCACACGGAAGCGGTGTCAGCACCCACTGCCACCCTCCCCGGGGACGCGGGGGCCTGGCTGATGTCCCGGCTACGCCAGGGACAGATTTCACCCTCTTCCCTGGGCAGGGGTTTGGGACAACACCAGGCACCTTCCAGCTCTGTACAGGTGACCCCCAGCCCCCCAGACCATGTCAGCACTGCCAGAGCCCCCTTTTCCCCAGGGGTCGGCTGCTGGGTGTTGTGGGGTCTGGAGCAGCAAGGGGGTCCCGCTCAGCCCCTCTCCCAGGGGAACGGCAGCCAGGCTGACACTTCCCTGCTCCTCTCCCACCTCAGATCCTCAACATGGAAGATGACCAGAACTGGTACAAGGCTGAGCTGTTCGGCTGCGAGGGCTTTGTCCCCAAGAACTACATCAAGGTCAAGCCGCACCCGTAAGTACCATCCCACCAGGCAGGCAGCAATCCCAATTCCCAAAGGTCTGCCACGAGCCAGGGTAATCCCACATGCGGGGAAACTGAGTCACAGAGATGGGGTCTGCCTGCCAGGTCGGTCTGCCAGTGCCACCACAGCCTGAGGGGACAGGAGGCAGCACAACACCCACATACCCCCAAAAATCCAACCCTCACACCGAGTTTCCACTAATAAATGATAATTGGGGAACAACAAAGCGTTATGGGATTACAAGTGCATTAAACACAATCCTATTACAGTGTTATTAAAGCCCAGCCTAATCCATCCCTGATTGAACCTGTGCTTTATGTATCATTAGCCCCTGGTAAATCACATTTAAATGCCGGAGTGAACGCGTGGGCTCGGGGCAGCCCGGGGCGCATCCCGCTGCTTCTCCAGCTAGGGATAACAGCCCGGGACGGGCGAAACACAGCCTCTTCCGTGCAGCGCCTGGAGGGCGCTGGGAGATGCTCTGTGCTGAGTTCCGTGGCTGATCATTCACCGGGCAACTTTACATGGCCTAGGGACCCGAAATACCCGGGCAGGACTCTGCTCCTGCAGCTCGTTTCGGCAGCTGCCGGCAGTGCGGGCAGGAGGGGTTTATCCTGGCACCGAGGGTTTTCTGCTCTCCACCTGGAAGGGCGGGTCCCACGAGGGGCCGAGGGACGCGGAGGAGGGGACAGGCTGCAAAGCGGGCCCGAGGGGCGCGGTGTGACAGGCCCGGTGACAGGATGCGGTCGCGGCTGTCGGTGGCGCTGCGCTCGCCCTGCGCGGAGGGGGCAGCGCACCCACAGCACCCTGCGGTGCCCGCCGGAGAATGCCGCGGTGAGCCAGGAGAGGGAGGGAAGGGAGAAACTGCCTGGGGAGGGTCCCAGCCCTGCGTGGAGCTCGATGGAGACCCCGCTCCCGCCGGCACCGGGAATCTCGGTGCCTCCATCCCGCAGGGTGGGGATGCGGCGCCGGGGTGTCCCCGGGTGCCCAGGGGTGCCCGCGTGGCTCAGCCCGGTGCCCCTCGCAGGTGGTACGCGGGCAGGATCTCCCGGCACCTGGCAGAGGAGCGGCTGCTCAAGCGCAATCACCTGGGAGCCTTCCTGATCCGCGACAGCGAGAGCACCCCGGGGGAGTTCTCCCTCTCCGTCAAGTAAGTGGCTTTGGGACACGTGGCAGGAGGGGAAGGGGTCCCCGCTTTGGGGACCGAGGCATCGGGCCGCCCCCGTGCGTGCTGGGGAAGGGCTGAGCACTCTGCCCCGTCCTGGCCACCGCGGAGGGGCTGCGGAGCCGCGTCCCCAACACGCCCAGGCACAGCCTCGCACAGGACCTTCCCCTCCTTCCCCTCCTCCTCAGCCTCCCGCTCCGCCTCCATCCCCGCTGCTTCCTGCCCCCTGCACCGCAGCCTGGCTTGGGGTCCCTCGCAGGGACACCCCTAAACACGAGCCCCTGGGTGATGACGGGGCTGGGGCCGAGCTGCACGCACAGCCCGGAGACACGGCCCGGGGGAGGAAGGTGCCCGGAGCATCCCCAGGGATGAAGGGCTGCAGCATCCCCATGACTGGGGCACTGGCTGTACAACGGGCAGAGCCTGTCCCCGGGCATCTCACCCCTTCCCTGCCCCGGCCTGGGGAGTAGGAGGCGGGCCCAGGCCAGCCAGGCACTTTCTCACACTTTTCTAATCCCTAATTAAACATTTCGGGAGGTTCTTGCCCATAATGAAAGGGAGCCGTGCTCTGCCGTGCGTCACCAGCAGCGCGGCCGGGCCCTGCCCCTGCCCGGGGGCCTGGCAGCGCCGGGGCCCTGCAGTGTGGGCACCCCAACCTGCCACCCCAGGCACACCCTGTGGGGTGACAGCGAGGCACATCCTCCCTGCCCCGTCCTCCTGCAGCGCGGGGGCCTCCAGGAGCGCGGGGAAGCTGGGAGCACAATCCCAGCCTCTGCAGCCTCCTCCTGGCATGTGCTGAGCCCTGCAGCTCTCACCACGCCTTCCTCAGATGTGGCCCTGGACAAAGCCACCTACCCTACCCGTGGCTGGCACGCTGCCATCCCTGAGCCCGCGGGCATCCTGCTGTGCCAGGGCCGGACACCGAGCTTTGGCTGCCTGCGGGATGAGTCGTAGCAGGTCTCGGCTGTGGGTCCTCACTGCAGGGCCAGGAATGAGCCCGGTGCCACCGTCACCCCCACCTTGGCAGGAAGGGTGCAGTGACACCCATGGGCTCATCCCGACCTTGTCAGCCCCGCAGGCTTCACCCACCTCAGGGGATGCCGCCAGCATCCCAAGGCCGAGGTGACATCCATCCTCCTTCCGCAGCTACGGGAAGCGCATCCAGCACTTCAAGGTGCTCAGGGAGAGGAACGGCAAATATTTCCTCTGGGAGGAAAAGTTCAACTCCCTCAATGAGCTGGTGGATTTCTACAGGATGACAACGATCTCCAAAGAGCAGCAGATTTTCCTGCGGGACGAGGAGCAGAGCCAGGAGGTACCACCATGGATGGGGCCATGGGGTGATGGCAGGGCTGGTCCCAAACCCCTGCGTGAGCCCCCCGAGGCTCAGTGTCCCTGCAGAGGGGCACAGGGACATGCCTGGTTGGCACTTGGCCCTTGGCTGGAGGGGGTGAGGAGCAGGAGAGGGCGCAGCAGCCCGAGACAGGCAGTGCTGCAGGGAGGAAGAGCTCCTGGAGCAGCTCAGAGGGGCAGGGCAGGGCACACATCACCGTCCCTCGGGCCAGGGGTGATGCCCAGGGCAGGTGGCAGAGCCCAACCAGATCCTGACAGGGCACAGCCAAACTCCAGCAAAGCCAAGCCCTGAGGCAGCGGCTGTAGAGGCAGCAAAACTGGACTTTGGGAGCTGGGCTGGAGAGGCTCCAGCACCTGGAAGGACCTGGGAAAGAGAGGGTGCCAGCTGCCTCCAAGGGCCCCCTGGGCACCCGTCTTGGGTCTCCCAGCAGCAAGAGCAGGGAGTCTTGTGCCCCGGGGTGTTCCCCTGCACCCCAGGGTGTTCCCCTGCATCCCTGACTCTGCCCTGCACCTGGGGCTGTCCCCAGCACTCCGCTCTTCCCATGGCAGGATTTTCCTCAATTCTGGCTCTCTTCAAAGCAGGCGCCCCGAGGCTGGTTCTCATCCCGTGGTGGCACAGTGTCCCCATCACCCTGGGAACCCAGGCAGCGCTACCCAGCGCCGGGGGTCGGCAGATGGGGACCCCTCTCCTCCCGCCAACCCCCGCCCTCGGCTTCCCTGCAGGTGAAGAGACCCCGATTCGTGCAAGCCCAGTTCGACTTCTCGGCCCACGAGGGCTCCCAGCTGCCCTTCTTCCGCGGGGACATCATCGAGGTCCTGAACTGCCCCGACCCCAACTGGTGGCAGGGGAGGATCTACGGCCGCGTCGGGCTCTTCCCCCGGAACTACGTCCACCCCATCCACAAGTGACCCTCGCCCCGCTGCAGGTGACCAGGCAGGACCCGGCCCCGCTGTCCCCACTCACCAGAGCGGCCTCGTGCCCGCACGGGGACCGAGTGTCCCTTTGTCCCCAGGATGGTGCCTGTCCCAGCGCTGGCACGCAGGGTCCTTGTGCCACGGGGCACCCTGACACATCAGCTGTGGCTCCCCCAGTTTGCCTGGCCCCGAGAGCTCCGTGACCCCCAGCCCAGGGATGGGGCTGGCAGCGGTGCTCCCTGGGGAGGGAGTGTGGAGTGTTCAACCACGGCCATAAAACTTTCCCAGAGCCACAATCCGGTGGGATGGCAGCAAGAGAGGGAGTGAGCCCAAAACCCCAAACCTTGGCTCCTCTCCAGATCCTGTAAGCAAAGCCCTGGCTCCAGGGAGGGCTGCAGGCAGCCAGGACACAGTCAGGATCCATAACTCCATGGAGGAATTCCAGGACTCAGGGTACCAGGGAAGGCTGATCCAGGGAGATTCTGTCCTGCAGGTGCTGTTCATAGCTGCAAAATGTGGCGCTTTTTTATATTATTTTTTATTTAGGGCCAGTAAAATGTGTTTGGGTGTCACCCTCGAGTGGGGCTGCTCCTTTTCCAGCACTGCCAGTGTGGTCCCTTCCCTCCATTCACGCAGTTGCTCCTTCCCTGTGGTTTTGCTTCCCTGCAGCCCCCATTTCCCCACCCCAATGCCTGTCCCAAACCCTCCCAGGGATTTTCTTCCCCCACAAATGCCCCCCACACCTCACACCCCCAGAGCACCCAACTCGCTGCACCGGTGGATTTCAACATCGCATCCCAAACAAGTAAAAACTACCACCCAAATCCCCATTTTTCCCCTCTCCAAGCACCTTTTCCCCACCCCAGGGGCTGTCAGGGCGCTAGGCAAAATAGGCATGACAGAAAATATTGACACACATCAGGACAATGGCGTTGATGCCACAGACACGGGCCCAGAATAGGGGGGTCCCTGGTGTCCTTGAGGGCCACAGCCGGGGGTCCCACGGCCTTGGGTGGCTGCTGGGTGTCCAGGCTGGCTGAACAGCAACCTGCACAGAAATCTGGTGAGTGCAGGGGACAGATGACCCCGGGGACAGCCACCTCCTGGCAGGTGGCACAGTCCTGGGGAAACTGAGGCACGGGGTGTCGATGCCACCCTGCTGCCCGTTACAGGCAGGGGCTGAGAGGATGCCCCCCCTGCCTGACACCCCTGAGGACACACTCACCATCAGGGGGTCCCTGGGATGTGCCCCACGCAGAGGGCTGGAGGGGCTCCTGCGAGAGCGTCCACCAGGTGAGATCCTTCAGCTGGAAACCAGAGATTTTCTGGGAAAAGCCTCCCAGGGCTGACCCCACCATGGGGACACCACAGCCGAGCTCGGGGTGCACAGGGTGACACCGACACCTCTGGCCAAGGAGGTCAGGTGGGGAGAGGGGTTGAGGTGCCCCACTCACCTGTGCTGGGGGTGCTGGGGGGGACAGAAGGCTGCCCCCCACCACGATGGCAGCTGTGACAGTGGCCAGCAGCACGGCGAAGTGCAGGCAGTGGGTGTCAGCGAGCAGCCAGGGCCGCTGGACCCCACAGAGGGGTGTGGGGTGGACCAGCTCCAGCCCCATCCTGGCCAGTCCCAGTGCCAGCCCTGCCATCAGGCCCCAGAAAGCTCCCTGCAAAGCCAAAGCCCACGGAGGGTGGATGAAGGGGCACAGTCCTGGGATAGTGGAGACAGGGACGGTCACCCCACAGCTGGGACAAACCCCCCAGGAGCTGCCCCCTCCAGCCGGCCCAGAGAGGGTGGAATGTCCCTATGTTGGGGCATGGCCAAGCCCTGGTCCCCCCTCTAAGGGGATGTCCCGTGCCAGCTCCGTGCCACACTTGGTGGCCACGCAGGGCAGCACCTGCCTCCTCCTTCAGGCACCAGACAGTCCCCAGCTCCCTGGGGAACGCCAGCCAGGCTCGGTTCTCTCCCGAGCCCCTCCAGCATCGCCTCCTCCTTCCTCCCCCCACCCGCTGATCCCCACTGCGTCCTGGGAGCAGGGCGGACAGGAGGAGGGCAGCGGCGACAGGAGGAGCCAGGCAGCCGGTGACAGCCTGGATGAACACGCAGAGCTGGCCACGGCTGGAGCTCTGCGGGATGGGGATCCACGCCACGCTGCGGGCCACCAGCACCGCCGTCAGCACCCTGCCAGCGGCAGCGAGGTGCAGCAGGTGACATTCCTGTGCCACCCGCACCTCCCTGCTCCTGCAGCACCTCTGTGGCTGGGGAGGATCCCCAAAACCAGCGGTCAGGTCCCAGTGCTGGTGCAGAAGAGCTGGCCAAGTGCTGCTGGGTGATGTCCCCGTGAGGATGGTAATGATGCCACTACCTGCTCCATCTCAGGTGGGCAAGAACTTCCCAGGCCCCTGCCCAGCCCTGGGGGCTGCTAAATTGGGCCTCCCAAAGCAAAACACCAGGCAGTGGACACGTCCACTGCGAAAAGCCACTGAATGCAAAGCCTGGGTGCTCTGGCCAGATTTGGGTGATGCTCTCAGCACCCCCACGTCCAGCCAAGGCACCCAGTCGAGAGCTGGGGGCGTGGGCTGAGCTGCCCCGTGCTCAGATCCCCTGGCCAGGCTGTGACAGAGGGCTCAGTTAGTCCCCAACATCACCCTGACCCCATCCCTGCCCAAATCCCAGCCACACCCTGCAGCATCAGCCTTCTCTGAAGCACAAGGTGTTGGCCAGACCCCAAATTTTGGGCCCAGCCTGGCCAGGACCCATCCCAAAGCTGTTGTATTTATAGCTCAGCCCAGCTAATTTACAGTTCCGCAAAATTTCCTACATCTCCATCTGCTCATCTCGAAAAGCAGAAGTAAGAAAAAAAATAAACGAAAAATAAAGCCATGAAAGCGGCTCTAGCTGGAACTCCCACTGCTGCCTGGTGCTGCAGGAAGGGGAACCAGCCTGAGCGTAAAATGCAGGCCCTGGCCCACAGGGAAGGAGAAATCCCTCTGTTTGGAATGTCTGTGAGCCACAGGGGACAGAATCAAAGAATGATGGAATGGTTTGGGTGGGAAGGGACCTTAAAGCTCATCTCATTCCACCCCCTGCCACAGGCAGGGACACCTTCCACTAAACCAGGTTGCTCAAAGCCCTGTCCAACCTGGTCTGGAGGCTAAAAGACTATGGAAAAGCAGGAATGTCTGAGTGGGGTGTGCCAGGTGGCCGAGTCCTGCTGATCCAGGCAGGGAACGGAGAGCAGCACTCGGCACAGCCCGGGGTGGGGGAATTCAGGAAGGATCAGGTGTTCCCATCACCACACCACCACCTTGGCATGGAGCAGCATCCAACACCAGCGGGAATTTCCAGCCAGGCACCTCGGCCGCAGCAGGAGCTCAAACCCCCAGGTCCGGGAACTGGGAGCTCTTTGCCACCCCACGATCAAAGCCCTTTCCTCAGGGCTGGAACGAGATGAACCTTAAGGACCCTTCCAGCCCCAACCATGATCACAGGATGTGACATCCCCACCCTGGTGGGTCTGGGGGCAGTTGGGACCCCCTGACAGCTGCTCAGGATCCAACCCACCTTTCTCCACGCTGGCAGGAAAACCTCAAACTTGCAGTTTAAACAGCTTTTTTTTGCCTCTCCCAAGCACATTTCCTTGGCTCTGTCCCTGCGATCCGCAGCGTCCTGCTCGCACTAATCACCCGACACTAAGGAAGCTCCCCGGGATCCACCGCAGCAGCGACTCCCGCCCCGGGCGGGCAAAGCCCTTCGCAAACATTCATTATCCATTCTCGGGAAAACTCTCCTGCCTTGTCACACCCTTGTCACCCGCAGCGACGCCAGTGCCAGGGAGGGGCTGAGCAGGCCCTGAGACAAGCGCCCCGTTTCCCAAGGGGGTCAGTGCGGGACCACCGTTCCCCGGGATCGCTGCCCATCCCCTTCCCCGCCTCTGGACACGGAGGATGCCAAGAAACAGCCGCTCCCGCAGCCGCTGCTCCTGCCAGCCCTGCGCACAGCCCCGGCACAGCCCAGCCGAAGCCCTGACCCAGATTCGCTCCTTGTTATTGTCTGCCCCGGCCGAGGACGCTCCTGGCCCCGCGGCACGGTGCCGGGGCATTCCCCAGCGCTGACTGCGCCGCCCCGAGCACGGCTCCGCGGGCGCTGCCGGGGCTCCCCGCCGGCACCGCCGTCCCCGGGAGCGGCCGGGGCATGTGCGGGCAGCGCTGCCCTCTGCCACCCGCCCAAGCTCCCCCGTGCGCTTCGAGCGCGGCCGCGGCTTCCCGGGGGAGCGGGCTGGAGGCGACGGGGAGAGGCCGCACCGAACGCCCCGTCTGCATTTCCAGCGCTTTCATCCATAAAATAATCCGAGGGCCTGTTTTCCTTGCAGCAGCCGGGCTGAGCGGAGGCGCTTTGCAGGCTCGACCGGCCCCACCAGTCTCCCCGAAACCCCCGGTGTCCCCGAAACCCCCGGTCAGTACCGGCCCACGAGGAGCAGCTCCCGGTCACCGGCCCGCGGCCGCAGCTTCCTCCGGATGTCCATGGTGAAGAGGGTGCTGCTGCTGTTGAAGATGGAGGTCAGGGATGACAGGAGCGCTGCCATCATCACCGCGACCATCAGACCCCTCAGCCCTGCGGGAGAAAGGGAGCGTCGGGGAGCGGCTGAACCGGGAGGGATGGGACGGGACAGGACAACCCCGGGATGGTGCCTACCCCTCTGCAGCCACACGCTGGGATCTCCCCTGGGGCGAGGATGGGGTTTGGGAACACTCAGCTGCACCCCGGGATGCCGCGACCTCACATCCCCCGACCTCACTTCTGGGGCGACCCTCGGACGGGCTGCATGGGCTGTGCCATGCACAGACCCTCTCAGACCACCCATGGGGTCCCTCCAGCACAAACCCTCCCCGGCTGCCCATGGGGTACCCCACAACATCCAAGCCCTGGCAGCAGCCCCGGGGTGCAGCAGAGCCCCAAAGGTGGAGAGGGAGTCACCCCCTTGCACTCACCCACCACTGGGCACCAGCTCGACCACCAGCCTGGGGTAGGCGATGTTGGAGCACGGGTGCACTCCTCGGGGTCCACGCAGGCCACGGTGTCTGGGGGACAGAGGCAGGTGACACATTGAGACCCCAAGGCCAGCCCTACGCCCCCTCCCACTGGGAGGCAGATGTTGACCCCTCGCTATGGCCACGATGGCCAGACCTTGGCAGGACCTTGCCAGGTGGAGAAGCAGAGAGCACATCCCGTGTGGAAATCCAGCGCTGCCTCCCCCACCTCATTGCCACCATCAGCTCCAGCACAGCGGGATCCATCCCACCCCTTCCCTCCTGCAGCCCACACCCGGCCCAGTGCAGGTTGGATCTACTCCCACAGCAAATCCGGTGACGGCTGCCCCGGGGGGATCTCCAGAGCCCCACCAGGACCTGGGGCTACGGCCGGAGGCAGCAGAGCCCCGGGGCAGGCACTGCCCATCCCCACCCACGGGGTCAGCCGGTTCCGTGCACCGTTGTGGCAATTTCCTGGGCATGGGCAGCACCAGCAGCTCCCGGGATTTGGGTGGCAGCGTGCCAGGACCATCAACACCCAATTATTTCTATGTCTCAACGAGCACTGAACCCTTTTTTTCTTTTTTTTAATTGTTACGCTCATAAAATATTGAAATGGATGGAAATTAATGTCAGGCATAAATATGGATGGGCTGCCTGGCTCTCCGGGCTGCATCCGCCCAGCCAGGAGCACGGGGACGAGCACGGGTGATCCCTGCACAGGACCGGGAGCATTGTCCTGGTTCTCCTGCGTGGTGACCTCCACCAAAGCAGCCCTCAGCCTCCCAGTTTGTCTCAAACACCGGTGGTGACACCTTGGGACTTTCCATAAAGGAGCGTGGGGTGCGATGGGAGCACGGCTGGGTTGTGGGCAGACCACAGGCCGTGCTCAGCACATCCCAGGGATGCTGAAAAGTCCAACCTGGGCCGCCTTTCCCCAAGGTCAGAGTCAGCGCTGGGCGCCGGTGACTCTGTCCCGCAGCAGCCGTGAGCAAAGCTGCCATCAGCGCTCCGTGCCTCAGTTTCCCCTCTCTAAAACACCACGTTGTGCACGGCTCCATGCAAATCGTTGGTGGCTGGAAAACGTTCCAAAGGGCAAGGCAGTGTCTGGATGTTGTATTCCAGCTGAAACGCCCGCCCCAGGCCTCAACTCTACCAATGAACACCTTGGTGGGACCTCAGAGTGAGTGGGAAGCAGGAGCCCCTGAGCCAGGAGCAGAGCCCAGCGTGCCTCATACCCCACTGCCTCACTTTTAGGCCCTCTGCTACAAATGGAAAATTAATGAGGACCTCGTAATTAATGCTTCCATCTGCCGGAAAGGGGCCGCTTCTGCAGCGGGTGCTGCCTGTCCAGCTGGATCCACCCAGGGACGCCTGGAATGGTGAGGACCAACCTGCTCAGCCACAGCAACCCGAGCCTGCAAACAGGGGCTGCACCCAATTCGGGGGCTACATTCACCTGGGGGAGGAAACCCCTGGGATGTGGAGATGGAGGACCCAGGTGTCATCGGCCCACGCGAGGATCAGGTGATGCTCCAGGTGTGGGGCTCTGGGAGCCAGCACGCTGCACCGTGGCTGGGATGCAGCACTTACCCCACACACAATAAATCATTAGTGCACACACACCCCGTGAAAGAGCCCGTAAATCTCCTGGCACAATAAAAACACCTGGAGCGAGTGGCTGAGGCGGCAACAACCACAACACGCTCCTGCCACGCCACACACACCCACACTCCAGCACCCATCTGGGCCATCTCCCATCATACCCAAAGAGGCCCTGGGTGCTGGCTCAGTGCTCACCTCTGACCCGTTTGCCGTCCCCATCACTCCCAACAGCGCTGGGATTTCACCTAAAACACCCAGATTTGGTTCCAGCTCCCTCGGTCTCTGCTGCAGCAATCACTGACCAGGCCACGGCGTGGGGATGTCATCCTACTGCTGGGAAATCCCTGCAGGGTCAGCACAGCCTTTCCATAAAGTCACCAGCTCCACCTGAAACACCTCCTGAGCTGATATTCTTTGGGAGCCAAACACTTCAATCCTCCCCACGTCGATGTGACACTTGGGGACACGGTTTAGTGCTGGACCTGGCAGTGCTGGGTTGGACTCGGTGATCTTTTCCAGCCTTAACGATTCCGTGATCCCAACACACAGCTGTCACATTCCTGTGTCCCCCAGCCTCACTGCCACCTCCTGCACAGGCCAGGGCTGGGCTGGGCACAGCCCCACGCACGATTTGTCACTGTGGGACGAGCAGGGCCCCTGTGCCCGCAGAGAGGAGCACTTTGATGGCCGAGCACCCGGACAGACGGGCGGCTTCGCCTCGGGAGCCTGACTCAGGCAGGGCCCTCGTTTATCCGGCTGTGAATCCAGATGAGCCACACCAACGCCAGGGACGGAGACACAGCCCATGGCACTTTTCCTTTTTTGCATTGGCTCAAGAATCTGACCCCAATTCCTGAAATTCATCTTCAGCTGAGCTTCCAAGAGAAAAGCCCAAGAGAGCGTCCACATTTCTGGCTTGTGAGCACCAACCGGTGAATCCAGGGTGGGGTTTTTTTGTCCATCTCCCAGTTATTAATGAAATCTGTCATAGCAAGATCTGATGATGTGACCGTGACAATGCTGCAAACCCCATAGAGGAGAGGAGGGGACAGGACAGAATTAAAAAATGGTTTCATTTGGAAGAGCCCTGCAACAATCATCTGGTCCCACTGCCTGACCAACTGAGGGCTGACAAAAAATTAAGGGCATTGTCCAAATGCCTCTTAAACACTGACAGGTTTGAGGCATTGACCACGTCTCTAAGAAGCCTGTTCCAGGAGATGTTTCCATAAAGAAATGCTTCCTAATATCCAGTCTAAACTCGTCTCAGTGCAGCTTCGAACCCGTCTGGCAGCTCCCACTCGGTGCTGCCCCCCAGGACCCATCTGGGCTCCGAGCTCCTGCAGCAGCACAGGAGGGGTTAACCACAGGACAGAGCTGTTTTCCTGGAAAATATTGACTTACCATCCGGCACACAGGAAGAGGGGGGAATCTCAGAGGAGAGAAACTGGTTTTTTTAAAGACAAACACCCAAAGCCCTCTGGAGCCGCCCGGGACCCTCCCGCAGCCGCACGCTCCGGGGTCGGGTCCGCAGGTGTGAGGCCGCATCAGCCGAAAGAGTTAATGGGGCTGGGCAGGGAATGTGTGAAGGCAGCATGTGACTGCAGGTGGGGCAGGGCGGAGGGATGAATCACTCTTTTCCTTTTCCTCTTTTCACTTCTTGCTGTTACCTGTCCGGCCCGGCACTGCGCGCTGGCAGGAGCCCCGAGCCTGAGCTGCCAGGGCGATGCACAGGAGGCTGAGGCAGAGCGGCCGCCGCCGAGCAAACCCCCGGCTGACCGGCTCCTCCGGGAACGAGAACCAGGGACGGCACCTCGGCCGAGAAACCCTGCTCTTCGCTGCCCTGCACTAAGCCGCTTTTCTCTTTGTTTCTTTCCCACTTTCTGTTTCATCCGGTGTTAGCGTTGCCTCGGGAGAGCGGAGGATGAGGAGCGAGCGGAGCCGGGGGTGAAGGACCTTCCTGGTGGTGTAGGTACACCTGGGGCTGTCTGCCCCGTCACGTAGCCCCTGCTGTGGGAAGCTCCGCGTTTTCCTCGCCTGGAGCCCTCTCGCCGCGTGGAGCCGGGAGCAAGCCAGAAAGCAAACTCTCCTCCCCGGCAGGAAGAGCTCCGGCGTGGCAGGAGCCGTTGGAAAAGGGAGCGGTGCCTTTCCCAAGCTGCACGTTGAGCCGGGGAGGGTGAAGCAAACTGTGTATTTAAAGACTGGAGAATAATTAATTCCTTATTTATTGCCCGGCGCTCGCTGGGGGCACAGAGCTCCCTCGGGAGAGGGGACCGGCGTGCGGGGTCACCATGGCTTTCTCCCAGGTGCAGTGCCTGGACGACAGCCACGTCAACTGGAGGTCCAGCGAGTCCAAGCCCGAGTTCTTCTACAGCGAGGAGCAACGCCTGGCCCTGGAGGCACTGGCCTCCCGTGGCCCCGACGCCTTCTATGAGGTCCTAAAGAGGGAGAACATCAGGGACTTCCTGTCCGAGCTGGAGCTGAAGAAGATCCTGGACACGCTGGAGACGTACGACCCCGGCTCCGAGTACATCCCGCGGCACGGCAGCAGCGCCGGGGACAGCGAGGGCGATCGGAACAGCCAAGGGGACGAGCAGGACATGGCCCCTTCCCTGGAGTACTGGCCCCAGAGGTCCGACCGCTCCATCCCTCAGCTGGACCTGGGCTGGCCCGAGACCATCGCCTACCGCGGGGTCACCAGGGCCACCGTCTACATGCAGCCACCCATCGAGGGCCAGGTGCACATCAAGGAGGTGGTGAGGAAGATGATCTGCCAGGCTCAGAAGGTGAGGTGCGCCGCGGGGACGGGGCAGGCTTGGCCCCAGGGCGTCCTGCTGCAAGTCCTGCCCAGCCGGGCAGTCCCTGTCCTGCGGGAAGCTCTGCCCAAGCAGAGGCAGCGGGGCCAAGCGTGTGGGTTTTTCCTTGTGACCATTATTTGGGGATCGGGTTTCGCTGAGGATGCTGCTAGCCTGGTTCAGCGCTCCTGGGAGCAGCACAGCCCTTCCCAAGATCCGTATGGCAGCATCGTTCATCCCGGGGTAGCTGTGGGGAAAACTGCTGGGGAGAAAAATGGGTTGAGCTGGAGCTGTTCTCCAGCTGTGAGTCCTTGGTCCCAGCCACTCCACAATCGATATTCCCAGTGTGACAGCATGTGACAGCGTGCAGAAACCTGGGATTATGTTCTGGCTTCAGGCCCTGGGTTCACCAGCTGTCCAGCACATAACCCTGGGGTCATGGCCTGGCCTCAGTCCTTGTGTCCACCATCCATCCAGGCCATGGCCCTGGGGCAAAGTACTCAAAGCTTCTGGTCTGGCACTGATGCACACGAGAGTCAAGTTTGGCCCGAGATGGCTGCGGTGCTCCAAGCTGGCTCATCCTGGCTTTTGGAGGAAAAGGATGAGCTGGTGAGCGGGACAAGGCTGGGCAGATGCTGAAGGGATTTGGGTTGAGACTTGTCCTCCCTGTGGCGTCAAACCAAGGAGCAGGGAGTGGGGATGTGTGAGGCATCGCTGATGGGCAGGAGGACCAGGGAAGGAGGGAGATGGTGGCATGTGTTGAAGGTCAGCAGAGGTGGGCAGAGGTTGCTGGTGTTTCCCAGTGACCCAGCCCCAGCTGGGAAGTGCTGCAGGGGCTGGTACCTGCTGGTTTCTCGGTGCTTTGAAGCTCTTTGAGTTCTGTGTGTCCGATACTGGGAGAGCTCCAAGGAAGGAGCTTCCAGCCTGGAGGATGTTCCAGCAGGAAAACAGGGAGACCCTGCCAGGGCAGCTGTGAAGCAGAGGGGACAGGCTGGGATGCATCAGGTCCCCCTGGCTTCTCCAGAGACAGTGCTGGGGTTTGCAGATCCTGGTAGGAGAGAGGGAAACCTGTGACATGCAGCCAGCAGAGCCTCTTCAGGACCAGCTGAGGCAGAAAAACAAATCTCCCAATACATCCAAGGCAGCAGGATCACAGGAATGGCTGATGGGGGTGTCAGGGCTGCCCCGCTGTGGGCAGGAGCCATCGCTGGCCACTGTCACCTCACAGAAGTCAAGGTGACTTGCCCTCACCCGCGATATTTTCCCCACCAAAGTGCTTTGCAGTGAGGGCAAAGGGAAAGGAGAGCTGGCATCCCGTGGGATGGAGGAAGGGAGAACAATCCCACAACAAATAATGTCTCATCTTCGGGTCTTTCCGGCTGCCTCTGACTCGGGCTTGCGGCTCCCGCCTGGCTTTGCCTACTCACCGCTTCCCACCTGCCCCCACGCAAACGGCTCCTCCTGAGTCATCCCACACCCTGCTCCTGCTCCGAGAGCCGGCGGCTGAGTCAGGCACCGGCACATCCCCACCTCCCTTGGAGCCTCTCCAGGACACAGGGACGTGGCCACGGTTGATGCTGCTGTGCTCATCACCGGTACCTCGATGCCCCCTGAGCAGGGCTGGGCTCTGCCTCCCGGTCCAGACGGTCCCTGATTGTGGGATGAGACATGGTGACGCCACTGGTGACATGCAGGAGGCTGCTTGGAGCTTCTGGTGCCTCAGGAAACGTAGAGATGGGTGAGTGCTTCATCCTGCGAGGTCTGGGGATGGCAGGAGTTACAGGGGCTGGAGAGTGCGGTTCTTCCATGGTCTCCCTCCCCATATTTGAGGACAAAAGTCCCTGCAGCTGAACTTGCTGTCACACAGTAGAACCTGGGTGACAACTTGTGGGTGCTCCTAAGGGTGGGGGACAGTGGGATAGACCACCCTGCTGATTTCTGCCGGGGCTCAAGGTCTTCACAGCAGCTCAGAGGTGAAAGGGTTCGGCTGAGGAAGCTGAGAGCGGACAAAGGGACCGTCCTGCTGCCACCATCAGATGTCACACACACTGTCCACGTGCTCTGCCCTCCCTGGGGAGATCCTGCCGAATTGTCCCATCCCAGCAGGCAGTGGAAGCGCTCTCCATCCACGTGCGAAGGAGCGCAGGCTTGGGAGGGGTTCGCAGTTCCCTGCCAGAGGATGACCCTTGCTCCAGACGTTGTCCCAGACGCTCTCTCTGCAATGCTCCCGGTGCCAACCCCCAAGCCCCACCGTGTGAGTCGCTGTCCCGTGGCCAGAAGAGCAAAGTCCTCTGGCGCTGGCCCAGGAAAGTTCAGAGCCCAAGCGAGCGCTGCCGGTGCTGGAAGGTCACGCAGGCAGAGCCGGGGTGAGGAAGCCCAGGGATGCGAGGCCGCTCCGAGGGTCAGAGGAACTCCGGTGCCAAATGCTGCCGAGTGCAGATCCTCAAACGCAGGCGGTGCCACAGAGGGAGATGCAAATGATTCCTTCCTCTTTCTGGGAAGGAACGGGAGAAAGGAGAGGCAGGATCCTGTGGCCACGGCCCTGCTCTCCCTGAAAATCCCCACCTTTGTGGCCAACAAGCAGAGGTGGTGAGGGATGTGGGGCACCAGCAGCTTCACGCCGGAGACCTTCGCCAGATCGAGCCATGGCACGGCCGTCTCTTCCTTGCTGCAGATCCCCCCAGGCTGCAAAGTTCACAGGATGGACATCAGGAACAATTTCTTAATGGAAAGGGTGGTCCGGCACTGGAAGGGGCTGCCCAGGGAGATGGTGGAGTCGCCATCCTGGAGGTGGCCAAGGAATGCCTGGATGTGGCACTCAGTGCTCTGGGCTGGGGACAGGCCGTGATGGGTCCAAGGTTGGACTTGACAATCTTGAATGTCTTTTCCAACCTTAATCATTCTATGACAGGCAGGGAGGAAGATCTCCCTCCTCCTCCTCTTCTCTTGGCTCTCTCTGACCAGAAACCAGAGCATGAAAACATTGGCCTTGGCCCAAAGCCACTGGAGAGAGCAGTGACTCTGACCTCCTCTCTGCACTTGAGGTTCCAGGTTGGGATTGTGGTGATATAATTACCCTGAGCAACTTCCAGTGAAGGTTGGGAGGCCCTATTAATTACTGTTTACAAAACCTTCTGCCGTTCCTGGATGAAAGGGTCGGCAGGGGAGAGCAATTATTAATGTTACTTGTCCCACCTTTCTTCCATCCCAACACGCTTCCTCTAATTGTGCCTTGGTGCCTGCCTAATTTATTAAATGCCCACGTGGTGCACCCCAAAAGTCATTATCTGATGATTCATAGTGAGACAATAAAGAGCTGCAACTTCCTCTATAAAACCTGATCCTGCAGTCTCTGTGCTCATCAAAACTGTTCCAAAAAATCCCAACAGCGTTTGCCCAGTGTGCAGGGGGATACAACGCTCACCGCTCCTCAGGGATTTGGGACCCAGCACCTGCACACCTGCTGTGTCCAATGGATCCTGGCAGCTCCTGGGACCCCGGCAAGAAAACCTTCACCTGCGTGGGCACCGGGAGCCTCCAGCTGTAGATTTAGGGCTGATTTCCTCCGCACCCTCCAGGAGAACAGCAAAGGGGTGGAAAAGCTTCCTGAGATGACACAGCAGCAAAGAGGCTTCAGAAAGGGGGATGTCCCCAGCACCAAGCACTGCCCTGGCAGAGGTGACAGGGACGAGCCCGCTCCTCACAGCCAGGCAGCACAGTTTGCTCCGGACAATCCCACTCCCCAAGCCGGGAAGCAAAGAGCACACAGGATTTCACCGCTCCTGAGCAGACAGGCCTCCATTCTTCGCAGATCATCCCAGGGTTTGGCATCCCAGGGCTCAAGCACAGGCAGCCCAGCAGCAGATTGCACCCGGACAAGGACAGTCACCACATCGGGAGCGCTGCCAGCGCCGTCCTCGCTCTCCCGGCCTCATGCCAGGGCAGCGTTGGCACACTGGCGTGAGATCCCGGTGACAAACCAGGGCCAAGCCTGTCCTGCAGGCAAGACGCGGAGGGGAGGGAAGCGGGAGCTGAGCAGTGACAGGATGCACCAGCTGAGCAGGAGGAATTGGGTCGAAAACGTGGGCGAGCGGGTGCGAGTGCCCGAGCTGGCCACCCTGGGCCACTGCCTGCAGCGCCCTGCCGGCTCACCACCCCTGTGCGATGGGGGACAGTGCCCACAGCCCTGCAAAACTCCCTCCCACCTTCAGAGCCATAGCTGCGAGCCAAGGCCTCGGCAATGCCGGGACTACAATGGGAAAATGTTCTTTTCCCTCCGGAATCAAGGTCGGCGCTATTCTCATCCCCATTTTACAAGTCCTCCATTTTTCCTGGGGAAAATACAGCGTGCAGGCAAAGTGATGTGAGCGTGGAGCATCAGTGCCAGAAGCAAATCATCTACCACCAAATCATCTGCCACCAAACCTCATCCTCAAGCCAGGCACACACTGTCCCATCGCAGCTGTCCCTTACCCAGGACTCATGGAAGACGGCTCAGCTTCTCCCCGGTTTCTTGCTGAACACAGCAAATCCAAGCCCAGAGCTCCAAGAGCAGCTTGAACCTGTCCCACTTTGCATCCATGCAAATCCAGCGGCTGGTTCCTGCCTCGGTTTCCCCACCAGGACAATGAGGATGCACAAAACACACGAGTGGGTGCACAAGGGCGGGAGGATTTAGCCTTTCACAGCAAAGCCTGGTGAGAGGCTCTTGGGTGAGGATGAGTAGGAATTCAGTTAAAATCAAGTGGTAAAACCGTAAAGTGCCCCTTCACCTGGGGGCTGGCACCTCCCAAAACAGTCCTGCGTGGTCAGGGCTGGGGATGCCAGGGTGGCACGGGGGACAGCAGGGCTGGGGCTCCCCACACAGCCCAGCTCTTCCCCCCATCGCCTGCAGAAAAGGAAGGGAAGAGCCAGCAGTGTCATAACAATCCTCTGCTTAATTAAAGCTCTCCACGTCCTGTGGCACAAAACTAATTAAAAGGCAACTCGGTGCTTTGAGAGCTCCGGACTGGACGTGTCTGAGTGTGCAAGCAGCCAGCACCATCCCAATCCCTTCCTTCCTGAGGGAGGGGCATCCTGGGGTCTCCCTGGCTCAGCCACGTGCCATGGCCAGCGGGGCCCTCCTGGAAGGGCGAATGGCCAAGAGCACCCATCTGCCCCCAGCCCAGGGCACCTTCCAGGAACAGCCTCAGAGGTGGGAGCACTGGCAGGTTTCCACCCCCAGGACAATGACAGGCCAGCACCCTGATAACAAGTTTTTCCCTGGGATAAGGGGAGGCAGAAATCCCTGTGGAGCCGCCCTGGGATGCTCAGCTGCCTCCAGCCCCTCTGCCTGCCAGATCTCATGAGCTGCCGCTCACCGCCACGGGTGATGCCATCACCAGGAAATCCAAACCCATGGGCACAGGGTGACCTTTGGCCCCCAGGCAGAAATTCCAGTGAAATTCCCAGTCTGGCTCAGATCCATTTTCCTATCAGCCCCAGCCGTGGCTGGGAGGGCAGCAGATGCTCTGGGTACAAAGGCTGCTCCAGCTCGTGAATATCGGTGACGCTGCCGTGTGACAAACACAGCTGTCACTGCTCGGGGCGCTGGCACTGCTGGCCCTGCTCCTTCCACACACCCTGGGAGGAAGGAGGGATGCTGTGCAGGAGGAGCAGCACCCCGAGCTGGGCAGTGAGACCAGGACAGATGAACACACTCTTAATGGTTGGGCTTGATGATCCTACAGGTCTTTATCAACCTTAACAATTCTATGATCATTGTGCATCGAAGGTCTCCCGTTCTGGTGATCCCTGCAGTGCTGACAAGGGACACCAAACTTCTCAGCCAGAAGCTGGACTCTGAATTTTGTGAAGCTCGTTAAAGGCAGGAAAGCTAGATTCGCCCTCAGTAACTAGTTTTTCATGAGTTTATTACGTTATGGGCCAGCACTGAAATCACAGAATTGTTAGGGCTGGAAAAAACATCTGAGACCATCAAGTCCAACCACAAACTCAGCACTGCCAGGGACACCACTAAACCATGTCCCCAAGTGCCACACCTACCTCTCTTGGAGATCAAACTTTCCACAGTGACAGCAGAGGAATGGGAGTGGGGGCTTCTCCTTTCCACCCTCAGACTGTCTGGAGCTGGGGGCAATGCTGGGCTCCCCCACCCCAAATTCCAGCCTCCTACAGGGAGCACTTTGCCTCTCACAAAACAAGCGCCGACTGTACCTTGGGTTGTCCCCGGCCATGCTACCCTGACTCATCTCTCCTCTCCCCTCTCCAGGTCATTGCCGTGGTCATGGACATGTTCACCGACGTGGACATCTTCAAGGACCTGCTGGACGCCGGCTTCAAGAGGAAAGTGGGAGTCTACATCATTTTGGATGAGACCAACGTGAAGCACTTCCTTCAGATGTGTGAGCGAGCCCACATGCACGCTGGACACTTGAAGGTAGGGATGACCCGAGGGTCTGGAGCCAGGGAACCTCCTCCAAACGCAGGGAGATAATCAGAGTTATCAGCTCTGCTCCCTCCTGTCTTGAGGAGTCACAACCTCCAGTGCTAGAAGAGTTTAATCCATTTTTCCTGTAGCCAAAGCTGGAGGTAATGCCCAAATTCAGAAGCATCAGGATGGAGGGGAACGGGTGAGAGGCAGGGATGTGGATTTGCACCCAGCAAAGCCAGGTGAAGAAAGCTCAGGGGGCTGCTAGTACCCAGCCAACACTGGGATTGGAACAGAGGAGTGTTTGGGGGGTGCAGCCCCACAAGCGTGGGCACAGGAAAGCCCAGGGCAAACCTGCGAGCTCAGCTCCTCTCCAGGAACGAGCTGGCAGGAGGGAGGGAGCAGCAGATGCTGTTCCAGGGCCGGATCCGTGCTGTCACCACCTCCCTGCCTGCTGCTGCCCCAGGGGCAGGACCGGCAGCAGCAACCGCCGGCCGGTTCTCGCGCTTTCAGGCTCTCCCACAAGTCAGAGGCTGGAATTAAAAAACTCGATTTTCCCCTTTTCCGGAGCCTCCGCCCCAGCACAGGGCCGGGAGCGGAGCAGGGAGGCTCCCACGCTGCCTGGGGCCCCGGCAGCTGCCAGGGATGCCCTCGCTGCTCTCGCTGTGCAGGGCAGCAGGGACCGATCTGCCCGCACGTGCCCTGTTCTCCGGCCATGGATGCGCACGGAATCACTCCTGTGCACGAATCCCATGGAAAACCAGGCAAGGCAAAGCACAAGGGAGATGCCTGGCAGTGCAAGGGTTGGTTGGATGGGGCTTGGAGCAACCTGGTCTAGTTTAAGGTGTCCCTGCCCATGGCAGGGACTTGTAACGAGATTTAAGGTTCCTTCCAACCCAAACCGTTCTGGGATTCTGTGATTCCCCTTCCGCATCTCTGTGTGAGCAGGGGGTGCAGAGAAAATCACCCATCACAGTGCTCATGCAAAGGCAGAAGAAGGGGCAGAGGAGAGAACCAGGGTTATTTCAGCCTCAGGAGCAGCAGCCAGAGCGGGGACCCTCACTCCAGCCACAGGACAGTCCCGGGCTCTGCCCTGGGCACAACGCTCCCATCGCCAGCATCGGCCCCAAACACACCGGAGCAGCCCCACAGTTTCACTCAGGGCTGGCAGATCCCCCCTTCTCCTGGCCATGATGGCTCGGCCTCGCCTGTTGCTTGGCAGAAAAGTGATGTTGCTGCTCCTGACGTCAGCCAGCCGCGCGCCCGCTGCCAAATGCCTGCCGGGAAGGCCCGTGCCCGGGCAAGCTCCCCAGATTTGCTTAAGGTGAGGGCCAACCCCTGGCTGAGCAGGAATACGTAGGAGCCAGGGCACCCTCACACCTGGCTGGCATGAGGTGGGGTAAGTGGGGGCTCGGGGACCCCCACGCGGGGAGCACCGCCTGGCCAAGCCTCACACCTTCCCCAGCTGCCGTGCCCGCCGGCCTGGCTTCGATGCTGCTCCCAACAACTAAAGCAAACACAGCCGAGCTTTTACCTGCGTCCAAACTCCTGCAGAGTCTGGGATCCCGCAGGCTGCTGCCGCTTCAAGACCAGAAAAGCCAGCGCTGACGCACTCCGGTGTTTTCCTGCATTAGCAGCCTGGTGGCAGGACTGGAAAAGCAGGAGAACATCTGCAGAGCTCGGCAAATGTCTAGAAGTTGGGATTTGCCACATATTGCAGCCAATTCGCTGGCACGGGAGGCAGGAGGAGGTGAGGAAAGTAGGGCAGAGTCTGGGAGCTGCTTCGTAAGCCAGGAGATGTTAACGAAACGTCCCTCGTTATCTCGGTGCCTTCGCTGGCAATTAGCAACCGGCTTGGGCAAGGCGGGCGCTGCGTTGAGCAAGGGCTGCCTGGGGAGTGAAGAACCAACACCGGCTCCTCGGCTCCTCGGCCGTCCCGCTGCCTCGGCAGGGACTAGAGAAGCAGATTTTACTTAACAGCAGTGATACACCAGGAGCCAGGAGGAAAAGGGACCAGCACCGGGGGCGTTGGTCCCTGAGAAAAACCCACAGCTGCTCCCTGACTTTGGGCCCTGATCGACAGCCAGGCTGGCGATGGGCAGGGGGTGAAGCCTGGTGTCACTGCTCTCCCAGCAGCCCCATGTGTAGGGATAACAAGGGACAGGGATGGGAATTGCCATCCCAGCCTGCTCGCCAGCCAGCTCCCAGCGCCCTCAGTGCAGCACGCTGACAGAAATTAGGATGCTCAGCACCAGTTTCCCCCCAGCCACAGCAGACAAAGAGGAAAGTGCTATGAAAAAAAATCAAATTCACCAAAAAAATCCTCCAAACCTTCTCCATTCGGTGTGTGGGACTTCCCTGGAAACAGGGTCAGGAAAGCTTTGGTTTCACATCATCTGCACTGAATCCTCCAGCCAGGCGTGGGGGAGCAGGGACCGGGGCGCACCTGGGCTTGCTGTACCCAGTCATGGTCACAGGGAGAGAGGAGAGCCCAGGGAAGCAGAGGAGGAAGGCTGGAGGAGGGGAAGAGAAATGTTTTCAATGCTTTTCTTTAAAAAAAGAAACAAAACGCACAATAAAACAGCCATGGAGGGCATGACCCAGGGATGACACAGAGCCTTTAGCAACAGCATTGCCAGCATCCCAGCAGGAACAGGAGGAATGCAGATGTTTTCTTAAGAAAATATTTTCTCCCCACCCAAAAGGAGCCCATTTGCCGTGGAAGATGCTATCTGCTCTGCTGTGGAATGTGACAGTGCCCTCCGTGCAGACACTGGAGACAGGAGCCAGACTGGAGATAAAAAAAAAAACCACAAACATTTTTGCAGAGCCAGGATTCCCCCTCCATCCCTGAGTTCCTTGAGGAGGACACCCAACTCCACTCCAGGGACCTGCTCCCACATCACCAGGTTTCATTTCCCGAGGGTGAAAAGATGTTTCCCCATTGCCTGATTTCCCCCCAGCCCCTAAAAGCAGGACTATATGCCCAAATTTAGGAGCACAGCGAAGGGGGAGCGTAGTGGAGGACAAACCCACTGCCAGCAGGTCCACGTGGGCTGTCCTGGGGTCACCACCTCCCCCTAAAACCCTCTGTAGATGTCCCTCTGGGAGCAGGTGTGGAACCTCCTCTCCCATGGTGGCATTTGCACAGATCGCAGGAGCTGGGGAGCACTTGGCAGCACCGTCACACAGCACTCGCCCACGGACACGGGCGGCACCGAGTTCAAGAGATGGCAAACACAGCCTGGCACACGGGCAAAGCAGGAAACTCTCCGAGCCGAGTCCATGGTTCACTGCGTGGCCTGGGGCGAGTTATTTTATCTCCCCACCGCTGTGGCCTCCTCTGAGCCGGCCATGAAGAGCATTTCCACCCCGTGGAGGGGCTGTGGAGCACCCAGAGGGGTGTTCTTGGAGGGGTCGGTGGTGGTCTCACGCCTGCTCCTCATTCCTGCTCACACCTGTGCCTTTGCTTTGCAGAACCTGCGCGTCCGCAGCACCGGAGGGACGGAGTTTTTCACCCGTTCGGCCACCAAGTTCAAGGGGGCTCTGGCCCAGAAGTTCATGTTCGTGGATGGGGATCGAGCCATGTGTGGCTCCTACAGGTAAATCAGTGACATCTCCTCTTGCCCGCCCCATGGAGCTGTTGGTCAAAGCACCGATGTGAACCCATGTGGTCCAAGGCCCCAGGACCCCACGCCAGACTTGCCCTCCTCCTCCTAAACTGGGAGATGATTTTCCAAGGAGATTTGGAGTGGGCCCAAGGGGTTCCCACTACTCCCTACACTGCCAGGTGCAGGGCACCCATCCTCGGAGGTGGTGGGACACACAAAGTGTCTCTGTGCCAATGAGCACAAGGAAGGCCCAAAGCACCAAACCACAGCCAGTCCCAGCTCTCACACCAACCTCAGCTTTTCCAGGCAATTTTTTTTACACAAATTATTTTTCAGTTTGTTGAAAGGAAAACTTACTTTGGTAGAAACAGACCAGCCCTGGTCAAGTTTCAGGTCTAAAAGACAAGTTTTATAAACATGGAGCTGAAACATTTCCTCCTTTCTGGCCATAACAAATAACACATCCACTTACGAGCCTCTTAATTAACCCAAACTGAGAGAAAAGCAGCCGACACCAAAGTGAAAACCTGACCCACTGCAAATACCTTTCATTTTTACTTCAAGTCCCACTGTGCTCAGGACTTCAACCCTTCACTCTAATTTGGGATGGGAGCCATTTCGTCAATCCCATTATTATTATTATTAATGTTTACAGTGAGATCACATCCCTGCTGGCACCATCAGTCCCCCGGGGAAGGCCAGGGTTGGGAAGAGGTGTTATTTACCAGTGAGTGCTCAGAGAGTCTGCAATGCGTTTCTGTTCCAGCTTCACCTGGTCGGCGGCGAGGACGGACCGAAACGTCATCACGGTCCTCTCGGGCCAGGTGGTGGAGGCCTTTGACAAGCAGTTCCAGGAGCTCTACCTCATGTCCAAGGGGGTGAGCCTCAAGTCCATCTCCATGGGCGAAGAGCCCGAACCCGAGCCCGTGACGCTGCCCTCCGTGGTGCCGGTGACCCCCGCCAACGCCGTGGTGAAGAAGCTGATAAACCCCAAATACGCCCTGGTGAAGGCCAAGAGCGCCGACCAGATCAGCAAGACCTCATCCGAGAACCAGGACAAAAACCAGAAGACAGACAACAAAGGCAAAGCACCTCCCGAGGGCCAGGGGGGCGACCGGCATGGTGACACGGCTGACCTCTCCCTGCTCATCCACCCCGGCCTCCTGAACCTGGAGAAAGCCAACATGTTTGACTACCTGCCCACCTGGGTGGAGCCCGACCCCGAGCCTGGGAGCGAAGTCTTGGGCTACATCAACATCATTGACCCCAAGGTCAAGAACGTGAAGCTGTCACAGATGAACCGCATCAAAGTCTGCGACGTCTCCCAGGCCAGCGCCCAGCACCGGCAGATGCTGAAGAACAGGGAGATGGAGGCCAGGAGGAACTCAGACCAGGAGCCACCACCTCTGCTGTCCCCCAGCCACAGGCAGATCCCACAGCCCTCCATGGAAGCTCCTGCAGCCCCCACTACCAGCCCCATCGAAGGCATCAGCTGGACAATGAGGCAAGTGGGGACGTTTGCCTCTTCACCATTGGGCCACCACTTGAAGCCACAGGAGGAGGCGCTGGAGGATGTCAAGCCTCCGGTTCCAAAGCCAAGGACCGTCCCTGTTGGTGTCCTCATGACCAAAGCTGTTACAGCCTGTGACAGCAGCACTGCCCTGGAGGGTGACACAAAGCCACCGCTGGCCGACCACACAGGTGTGAAGCAGGAGCGGGAGGAGAAACCCAACCGAGCCTCCATGGAGACCTGCCATGTCCAGCCAGCCCAGCCCGTGGCAGCGCCACAGGAGGACAAAGGGCCTCCCTGCGCCCACAACGGGCTGGGAGAAGAGGAGGAGGAGGAAGAGGAGTACATCACCCTCAGTGACCAGGAGAGCTACTCCAGCAGCTCTGCTGACCACAGCTACCGCCGCTCCAACGCCTCCTCCATCTCAGACGAGTACTTTGAGGTGAGGGATCGCTACGGGCCCCTCCGGAGAACCAACTCAGACGTCACCCACAATGGGGAGATCCTTCCCATGCAGAGGAAGCTCAGTGACCCTCATATCAGCCGGGGCTCCTTCCTCAGCCCCCTGGGAAGCCTCCCGTCCCTGAAGCACATGCGCTTGGAGGACGTGACGAAGAGGAGGAGCAACGCCATGGAGATCAGGCGTGTGCTGCCCCACACCATCCTGGATGGCAACAGCTCCTACCCCAGCAGTGCCGCCCAGGTAGGACGTTTTGCTGTAACCTTTTGTTTCTGCACCCTACAAAGATTTGCAAACCTGGAGGTGACCCAGCCAGCTCAGCCAAGGTGTGGTGTCATCCTGAGTTTTGGTGTCATCCCGACCTTTGGTGTTGTCCTGGACACTGAGATCGGACTTTCCATATAGGAGAATAGCACCCTGCACGTGGCCATGGTCACCCAAGAGGTGACCGTAGAGGCGGTGGCCATGCCACAGCTCTTGGTGTCCAGCAATGAGGATGGCTGTTAAAGGGGAGGGTTTTGGTAATTACAGATCATCCCACAGCACGGGGCTGGGGACGGAGGCCAGCAGCTCCAGGCACAGCTGTACAGGTGTGCTGGGACTCGCTGAGCTCCATCCGCAGCCCATCAGCAGTGGCATTGCGCCCAGCCAGGGACAGGCTGTGCGTGCAGGCGTGTCCTTCTCAGGCTTGTTTTGCAGCGCCTTGCCGGGGTGATTAGCATCAAAGGGAAAGCGCTCGGACACATAATTAGGCAGAGCAAGACAGCGGAGAAACAGGGACAGCAACCTCTGTGGGCGAGTGCCACAGTCAGCAGCTTTGTGGCTGATCCACGAGTGACGCCAGACCTTGTCACCGCACAGGGCCAGCACTCTGCTGCAATTCCACGGGGAGCATGCCAGAATCCCACTGCTGGGAGCACGAGGTCACAGCAGTATTCCCACCACAGCCAGAGCATCATCCCATCCACGCAGGGGTGATGATGCTGTGATTCCCCTATTTCCACCCAGGTGCTGCCACCTCTTGCACCTCTGCCAAGCTTTTCAGTTTCTCAAGGCTCCCCGCCCGCTGTTTTTGGGACATTCAAACCCCCAGGGCTAAACCAGCAGCTGAAATCACTGAAACTGCCTGAGGTTACCCCGGCTGAGCATCTAATCTGTATTTACAGGGAATTAAATTTATTATCCCAGAGTCCACTTGCTTCTCCCTTCCCAGCCAGTGACAGGGAGCTCAGAGCTTTAATCCTCGCACATCAAATACCCCCGAGCCCTGCAGGGCGAGGAGCACCGAGCTCTTTGATGCTCTGTGACCCAGGTCCCAGGTGCCAGCTTCCTGGGGACGGCTGGGTACGCTGGTGTTCCTGCAGTAACTTGTTCTGGCCCTTTGATGAGAGGCAGATAATTAGCACAGCATCAGGGTTAGGAAAGCCAGCACTCAATTGATGGAGAGGTGCAAGGAAGAGTTTCTCCCATGTGTTAAAATAATAAGTTGAAGTAAGCCTTGATTAACTCTTGAAAACTCAAATCTGATGGGAATCACCATCAATTTCCCCAAATATTTTTTTTTCCTGGGTCCATATTTCTTACGTACTGGCCCATTGCCCAGCATAGCCCAAAACACAGGCGGAGGCTCCCTCAGGGCAAACATTGTGTTTTCCATGTCATGGAAACCAATTTCTCTCGCAATTTCTCTCTGGAAGTCACCTTCCCTAAATACACAACCCCATCCACCCCTGGATGCACAGCAGGCTCAAGGAGAGCGCCAGGGACACCTGGGTCCTCTCCTGTCCCTCTCCCACCTGCAGAGCCCCCGGGTCTGTGCAGAGCAGAGGTTTCCAGACAAGCCCCCCTCCCATTCACCCCTAGTGACTGGGAAAATCCCCACCCCACCGGTTCCACGGCCACATGGGGGGCCCTTACCTGGGTACAGGACCCTGCTGATCATTGCTGGCATGATGATGAGGAACAGGGGCAGCATCTTCAGGATGGAGCCCGCCTTGGCGTGGCTCAGGCTTTCAGCAGAGAGTGACCGCTGGACAATGACCTGTGGGGAGCCAGGCAGGAGGGCTGAGCAGCACCAACATCTATTCCACATCAGCCTCTTCCTTGCCAAACTGCATCCCAAATGCTGGAGCCACTGGGCATCAGGCCCCAAAGCAGTGTAGACATGTACCCAACCCACAGCGGGATTTCTCTCCAGACCAGCAGCGGGTTGGGGTTACACTGTAGCCCCAAAAAATCCCAGTGCCACCACAGCAGCACGTCCTCCTGCCAGCAGCAACCATCCCCCACCACCATCGTCCCCCCTCTCACCCCTTCTATCCGATCTCCTCCCCAAAGAGTGCCCACAATGACATGGAAACCGAGTCCAGCCTCCTCCTCCCACAGCTCCCCTCAAACCATCACACCTCAAAGCTCCGGCCAAGCCGTGGCCATCCACAACACAGCCACCCCTTGGGTTTTGAGGCAATCCCTCTTAAATAGGCAACAGCCGTAGGAATCGCTGATTTAAAAGAGCTGAGTCTCTCCAAAAGCTTCCAGGGAAGTGCTCAGCACCCAGCAGGATTCGGGCACTGCTGAGCAAGCACTGCCTCGTCCTGGTGGTGGGCAGGAGGGACAGGGTGCCAGTTCCTGGGGTGGGATACTTGGGAAAGCCGTGGTTTAACTTCTTCCCGAGAGCCAGAGCATGTCAGGAGCCACAGCAGCCACCACCCAGCTCAGGCACATGAAGAGCTCAGAGGGAGAAAAGCTAAATCATCCTTAATCCTTCTCACCTGAAGCCATCTCACACCTTAACACTGATTTTAAGCACCTAATTAAAACAATCTCGGACTACCTAAGCTAAACTGCTTTAACACAACCCTCCTGGTCAAAGCAGGAGGTGTCAGCTCCAGGGCCAGGGAGGCCTTTGGGACATGGGGACTGCCTGAACACCAAACTGATGCCAGCAGCAGCACGGTGAGAGTCATGGCAGAGGCAGGGCAGGTTGGCCCAGCCAGCTCTGCAGCCTCCTGGCCCCAGCTCCTCCTGCCATCGGCACCTTGGCTCACCAGATCCCACCTCCCCTGGTACCTCTGCACAGGTGCAATCGCACCTCCAGATCGCGGTGCAGGCACACCCAAAGAGGAGATAAACATCTGGTGACCGCAGCCATGTGTTAGGGCCTTACCCAGTCCAGAATTAAGATTAATGGTGCTCGGACCCGACCCAAACGTGTGTCTCAACCCAGCTAATGAGAGCCACCCCCGCAGCGGTGTTGCAGCTCACTGTTGTCTCCTGATCCCACCTCCTCTCCCAGCCCTCCATCCTTTCATCTGATCCTGGCAGTCACCAAATCCCACAGGCTGGGTCTGGGTGACTGAATGCTCTTTGGGCCTGGCATGAGGGCTTAGATGATTAAAGTGGGTGTTCAGGCTGCTGCTGGGGAGAAGGTGTTCGGATGCCATGTCCTGGATTTCCAGGCAGGAGGGGCTTGGCTCAGGACAGCCTCCAGACTGCCAGGGCTGCTTGGGAAGTGGCTGCTGAGTGCCGGGACTGCCGGAGCTTTTGGTACCAGAGTCAGAAATCAGACGAGCAGCGATGCTTAAGACTTGAGGCAGTTTTGAGCTGCCACTGAATTTGGGCAAGGGGCCAAGGGACAGAGGCATTTGTCCATGAGGACCACCCCTCTGGCACGGGCAGGGGAGGAGGTGCCCTCGCAGGGACCAGCATCCTTCCAGCAGCCGGAGCTCACCTCTCTCTCTGCTCTTTCCCAAACAGGGGATGCACATCTACCGCTACCGGCCCAGGACCCCCGCGGGCAGAGAGCAGGGCAAGGAGGTCTCCTGCTCCCCGACGCACGAGAAACCCCTCGGGGCCACCAAGTACAGAGGGGACGGAGCAGAACCCAAAAAGACCATTGCAGGCAGCCAGCCCTACTGGCAGAAGAAAGCCTTCAGCCCCAGCAAGCCCACAGCACCCAGCCACCCATCCCCAAACAACCCCAGAGCGTCAGGCAAACGCTTCACCTCCCTGCCCCAGAGCCAGAAGCCGACCGAGGAGACGAGGACACCCCTGGGCATCCCGCTCTCCAAACTGTCCCAGTCCAAGCACCTCAAGAACAGGGTTGCGGGGGCCCAGGCTGCTTCTGTGGACTCCAAAAAGCAGCCCCCTGAGACCACCAGCCAGAAGGACCAGTAGGTGCTGGTGACGGTGGCCTCGCAGAGCTGGTGGAGCCCAGGCGCCGCCGCGTTCCTTGGGGCAGGGGGTTCTTGTTTACATTTACCTGGTCCACGTGGCCGTGATGGACAGCCCAAAAGTCATCCCGGTCCAGGGCAGATCTCCAGAGACCGGGTCTCGGAAGAGGTGCGTGGCATCCGCTCTGGGCAGGTGGCAGGTAGTGCTGGGAACAATCTTGGATGGCACGGCCTTTCACTAGGCCTCTTCCAGGCTGGGGTAACCTCCGATCTCCTTAAAAGCTGGAAAGCATCGTTGGGGGAGCTGGTTAGACTGGAGCAAAACCCAGCGGTCTGTGGGATCAGCCGGCAAAACGCACACCAGCTCCTCAAGCCAGAATGCTGCCTGGAAAGGGAGGGATTCTCCGTGATCGCGTTTTCTTCTGACTATTTAAGAGACTCTTCTGTTACCATTTTGCACAGCAGGTCCCACTGCAGTCTGCCCTCCCTTCGGAGGGTGACCCGTGTCCTGGGACAAAGACTCCTCAAGGGACTCACCTCCTTTACCCTTGTACTGTAAAAGCAGCCTGTTCATTAAAGCTCCTTGGTCCCATGGCAGGAGAACCTTACCTAAGACAATTAAAATGCAAGATTAGGTGGCCTTGGGCTCAATAAACTGCAGCTCAAGGTGCCTTGGCACAAATGTCCAGCTGAGTATTTTCTACCGTCCTGAGCTTTTCCCCAGGACCCCACATTCCCCCTATCCCCAAACCTCTAACAATCAGTAAATGAAAAATAAGAAAAGAAGCCCCTTTTCACTGCATTTTTCCTAGGAAATGGGATCCAAGGTCTGAGCCTGAGCCCAGACAAGGAATATGTGCCTTGAACAGGCCCTTCAAGCGAGCCCCTGAGCCCCTGGCAGCTGCCCCGTGCTCCTCCTGCAGCTCTGCCAACCAGCCCTGGGCTCTGCCCTGGCTCCCCACTGCCTCCCTGCTCCTGGGGGGCACAGGATGAACCCTCCTAGCAGCTCCCCCAGTACCTCCAGCGGGAGAATTTTGGAGCCAGAGGCATCACTTTTTGGAGGGAGGGATGGGAGGCACCCACCCCACGGCCACCCACTCAGCAGCCTGGGCAGATGAGCAGGGAGGGGCATTGGCACCCCCAAACCCACGAGGAGAGGAGGCTCCGGAGGCCTCATGGAGGGAGGAGTCAAAGCAAGACCCACGAGCATCCCTTGGTGGATTCCCCACATCTGGATCCCTTCCATCCCTGCGGTCCAGACCCTCTGCTCTGCCCTTCCAGTGCAGCAGGATGAGGTGGGAATATTCTCCTGAGCAGCCTCCCTCCCACAGGACCGAGTGCTGCTGTCTTTAGACCAAGAGCAAACCCTCAGATTTCAGGCACTGGGATCACCGAGTGCCAGCTTGAGCAAATCCCGATTTCCAAGCCTTCATCCTCTTCCACTGTCCTCCCCTGCCTGAGAGCAGCGCTCTCCCTGCAGCCCTCCCTTTTCCATGAGCAGCCCACAGCCCTGTCCTCATCCCAGATCATCCCCCCGACCTGAGGCTTTTGGGGAGCTGACAAAGGGGCATCACCCACCACATCCCCGTTGCAATCCATCCTCCTGCGTTTCACAGGGAGTCAGCATTTGTGAACTCCTCCTGCTCTTGTGCAAGAAGCCCTGGCCCCCCTCCAGCGCTTGGTTTATCCAGGCGCCAGCTACTCCCAAGCTTTGCACGGGCGTTGGGCACCAACAAAGGCTCTCCAGAGGCAGGGGCCAAGTGCTGAAAGCAGAGATTTGTGCCTGGGGGTGCGGACCTGCTCTCTTCCCAAAGGTGCTCGCCAGCAAGTCACAGCACCCATGCCTGCCGAGAAGGAAGAGCAGGGAAAAACCCTCCAGGCAGCGGGAGCTCAGCTGGCAGATGCTGGGGTGCAGCCCATGGGCTCTGCTGGGACTAAATCCCCGTGGAGAATGGCAAGTGGGGGCGGGATGGCACAGTCTGTCTCATCTGTGATGCCAGAGCTAGGCAGAGCCATCACCAAGCTCTCTGTTCAGCAAAGTGATTTTAAACTGACAGAGGGCAGGGTTAGATGGGATATTGGGAAGGAATTCCTCCCTGGGAGGGTGGGGAGGCCCTGGCACAGGGTGCCCAGAGAAGCTGTGGCTGGCCCTGGATCCCTGGAAGTGTCCAAGGCCAGGTCGGACGGGGCTTGGAGCAACCTGGGATAGTGGAAGGTGTCCCTGCCCATGGCAGGGGGTGGAACAAGAAGAGCTTTAAGGTCCCTACCAACCCAACCCGTTCTGGGATTCTACTGAGTGTCCTTTACCAGCTGAGCCCGACAGGAGCTGGGGCAAACCGAGCACCCTTGGAGCACGCCCACCTCCAGGTCCTGAGGTCTCCTGAGACCTGAGGAAAAACCTGTGCAACCAGCAGCTTGTCTTTTGGCTCCCCCGGATCATTCCCTCTGCCAAGCACCCTCACCTCCCTGCAAACACCGTGCCACGTTCGCAGGCGGCAAAGCCAAAACAAACCGGGCTCTGCAGCTGCCAGAGGGGATTTTCCAGGCTTTGCCCTCCTCCTCTGGCTCCTCTGCACAGCTGCACCTGGCAGAGACAAGCCTCAGAGAGCCCCACGGCCAAAGACAGCTCCAAACAACAATTCCCAACATCCAGGCACTGTGTGGCCACTGCTCTGATCTGCCCCGACAGGCAACGAGCTCCTCTGCCTGGAGCAGCTCTGTGCTGCTCTTGGGGCAGTTAAACACTAACTTGTTAATTGTCCCTTCTCCCGACAGTCTCTGTCCTTTCATCTGACTTCTGTAAATATGCCCTGCTGCATCCCGGGCTTGCCCAGGAGCGAGCTCTGCTTTGGAACAGGGCAGCAGCCACGGGACCAGGCTGGGGCTGCTCCCACCTCCACAGCTCTGAGTCAGAGCCTTTCCTACCTGCCTGCACAGCCTTCCCCAGGAGATGGTGGAAATCATCTCGGGAGAGCCTCTAGAAATCACCCTCTCTAGTTAAACACCTGCCTTTGAAACTGGGACCTGACTTTTTGCTTCCTGCTCCCCAGGGCCAAGAGCCCCAGTGGCAGAGCCAGGCTGATGGAAGCTCCCGGCCTCCCAAGGATGCTCTGAGGCTGAAAGTGGAGAGACACAACAGTGCTGGGGGTTCAGGAAGGGCTGGTGATGAACCACCCTCACTCTAACCCAGAGCAGGGCACCGTGATCCACATCCCACCCCTGCAGCAGCGCCTTGTTCCGGCACCACCCTCTGCCAGGCACGTCCCTGCGCTCTGGGATCCTGTTTGGAGACCCCACCAAAACTCCTGGAGCAGAACTGGGAATTCTGCTTTGCTGTCAAACCCTTGACCAGGCTCAGAGTGAGGCGCAAACGTGTGGAGCAGTGGTGCCCACAGGAATGTCACCATGTGGGACAGCCCCACGTGGAGCACTAGGGGGATGTTTCATGGCATCTGCCCTGGTGGAAAGGCTCACAGGGGGACCACAGATTTTATTAAGGTGGTTGCTAAAAACTGGGGTCCTGCTGGGCGACTTGGCCACCAGATTGCTCAGACTGAATATTTATTTCTGAGACCACTCCACTGGGGAAAGAGGGTCCCCCTGGATGGATCTGTGCTGCCCCAGCTCTTACCTTTCACTGCCAGCACGATGGCTCCCAGGACCACGATCAGTGTCTGCAGTGCATCTGTGGAGATGACAGCTGCCAGCCCCCCCGCAGGGGAGAAAGGCACTGTTGGAAGCACTGCTGGATTTGGGCTTGGAGCAGTCAGAAAATCCCAATAAAACTGCCAAGCTTGCAGGGACATGCCTGTCACCAGCCTCGTGCTGCTGACACCGTGGTGGGGGAGCTGCAGTGGGAAGGGGGAACAGCTCCTCGGTGGGTCTGGTGCCAAGGAGGGGACAGCAGCCTCACAGACGGGGTGCGAGGGAGCAGCCGAGAGCCACAGGGGCTGCAGGCTCACCAGGGCCTTGGAAGGGGAGCCACGGGATGGCTGGAGGGGAGGGATGCAGCCCCACGCCTCCACACAATCAGGAGGACACCAGCCAGCCCCAGCTCGCTGGATGCTCCAGCAGCAGATCACATCCAGGACACTGATCTCACCTTCATGCCACCTCTCCCTAAATCCCAGTCTCCCCTTAGTACACCCCTCAGGTCTGCTCCCAGCCCTACAGTTTTACATTTCCAGCATCTAGTGCTTAGCAGGGTCCCCTTTGGCCATCCAGTGTTTGTCCCTTTCCATCCCAAGCTCTTCCTTCAGACCTGCTGCAAACCCCAGACCTGCTTACCCAGCCAGAATCCATCCCTCAGCTCACCAGCAAAAGCATTAAAAAGTAGCAGAATTTTAAAAAATGGGTCAGAAATTGAACCGGTTTCAACCCCAGTCACTGAATCACATCCCGGGAAGTCAGGGCTGCATCATCCCCAGCCACGCTGGGATTTGGAGGGTTGTTCTCAGGATCAGGGTGATGCAATGATCACACCTGGCTGAGCTCACACCGAGGTGCCTCACATCACAACGGGCCTCGTGGGCAGGAAAAACCCGAGATGGGATTTGATTGAAACCAAAGCCTTGCAAAATCCACCGTGTTAGGGATGCATTTTAAATTGCTTCCCGTTCGGATGGCCGGGATGAGATAACGAGGGAGGATTCACTGCCAGGTGTCTCCACAGGCACTACCAGGGGAGGGAATGTCCCAGCCAAAACAATAACCCCAAAGGGCTGGCAGGGGTACATGGCCCCATGGTCTGAGAGTGGGGCTGGGAGCCAGGAACCCCCAGTTTCCTACTCCAGCTCCAAATCCTCATCACCTCCGGATCACAGAACCACCACGTGGGTGGACCCTGCACAAAAACAGCCAGTCCCACAACAGGGAAGCACGGCCAAGAAATATTCCTGAAAGCTTTGGGAAGGGAGGGCAGCAGGCTGCATTGAGGGAGGGAAAGGAGCCAGGTCAAGGGCTCTCAGGTTGTAGATTCCAGAGTGATAACCCTGTAATAGGAGAAGCCCAGATCATTGCTGGTACAAATAGCTACACACACAGCAGAGTGCTTAAGCAGTGCTGGGGGAGGAGTTATTACAAATTAAAAGGTGTAATGACAAAGGAGAGGTCATGGGTTGAGTCATCACCTGCTCCAGAAAGCTGCTCAGATACTGGCTGGATGGGGCAGGGACATGAAGCCCGCTGGTATAAACACCTAAAAACCCTCCAGGAGCAAAAATAACAATAATAAAATAAAAGCAGAAGGGTGAGTGATGCATTTCAATGGAAGAAGAAAAGAGGAGGCCAGCAGGTGCTGAGCAACCCACCTGCAATGGTGTAGAGCCCCGTGACCACCAGCTTCAGGACAGTGGACAGGTAAAGGTCCCAGCCCAGGCAGACCTGCAGGAAGAGAGCCCCCGAGCACAGATCTGCCTGTGGGAAAGGAAACGTGGAGCTGGGACAGGCGACATCCACCACCCAAGGGCTGCTGCAAGAGTGACACAGCAGGGAAACAGCCAGCTCCGTGGGTATAGTGAGGACACGGAAACCTGGAAGGGTTTGGGTTGGAAGGGACCTTCAGGACCATGTCATTCACACTCTGCCATGGCAGGGACACCTTCCACTATCCCAGGCTGCTCCAAGTCCCGTCCAGCCTGGCCTTGGACACTTCCAGGGATCCAGGGGCAGCCACAGCCTCTCTGGGCACTCTGAGCCAGGGCCTCCTCACCCTCACAGGGAAGGATTCTTTTCCCTATATCCAATCTAAATCTCTCCTCTTTGAATTTAAATCAAAATCCGCCCCCCTTGGCCTATCACTATCAGTGGGTCTCCCTCTTTTTTACAAGCCATTTAAGTTCTGGAAAGCCACATTCAGGTCTCCATGGAGCCTTTTCTGAAACCCTGTGGCACACACCAGGAGGACACTCCTGAACCCCAGCGTGCCAGGGGGTCGCTGTGCCACAGACCACCTTGCCCCAGCGCCCAGGGAGCAGAGCAGGCAGCTCCAGCTGTCATTGTACCCACACAGGGTGGTCACAGCCTCGTGGAAATGAGATGTAAAGCAGAGACTCAGAGCTGGGGCACCACCTTCAGCAAAAGTCTTCAGCAAAATGGGAGGACAGGACCAGGCGCAGTGACAGTGGCAGTGCCACCACCACATCTCCACCCATGGCTGAGCTCAGCCATCCCCAGCGCTCAGCTGGGGCATCTTCACAAAAACCTTGTTTGGAGAAGGGAACGAGGCCAGAAGGGGCAGGAAGAGGCAAGAAGAGCCGACTCCACACCTTGGCCCCGAGCTGTGACGGGTTCCCACAGCCCAGACAGCGGCTCTGATTTGACATCTCCTCACACACCTCCAGCAGCCCTCCCCCAGCAGCAGGGCTGTCTTGCCCCGTCATGCGGGAGCAGTCGCTTGGGATTAGGAAGGTGCTGGGCAGGCGTTACCTCCCATGTCGCCCCTCCTCGCCCCAGCTCTGCGCTCCCTCCCGCTCTGCTCCAGCACATTCCCACACGGAGCTGAGGATCGGCATCAGGCGACGGAGAGGAGCCGTGCAGGATCATGCCATGTCAAACCCGAGGTGTGAGCGGCCCAGGAGGGCTCCACCAGCCCAAAATCCAGGAGGGGAGCACACACCCAGCTTTGGCACAACACAAAAGCCGCTCCCCAGCCCCTGAGCCCACAACGTCAGACACCATCTCAGTCAAATCAAATCAAACCAGCCAGAAGAGCACTTACACCATGATCTTGAGGATCCTAATTCTGGGCCTCTTCCATGGCATCTGGATCAGGCTTTACACCACAGTCCTGCCTGGCATTCCCAAGGGAGGTACTCCGTGTCCTCAGCTGCACTTGGGATTGGCCGTGTGGCTAGGAGAGTCCTTGTCAACACCAAGAAGGAATTCAGCCCTGGAATGACCACTTGAAGAGGAGCCAACTCCTGGGCAACCATGCCATGACCTCTACCAGTGGCTCCTCGAATGTTTTCCCACTAGAAATGCAATCCAACCACAGCTTGGTACCCCTGAGCAGCCCTACAAGAGGACAACTGAACTCCTCACACAGCACAAGTTTCGGTGACAAGGCTGAAAAGCCCCATCCAAGGGCCCTCAGCCACCTCCTCCCAACACAGCCTGAAGTGGGAACCCAAAATATTCCAAGCCTTCCTAGCACAGGGCCAGCCAAGCATCCTTGGTGTCTTCCAGAGCTCCTCACGTCCCTCAGAGGGATCCATCCTGTGTTGTGTCAGCACCACCCAGGAAGTTTTCTCCCCTCTGATTTTCTCCCCCTTCTCCAGCAACCCCTCCCCAGGGCCCAGCTGGAAGATTCAGCCCTGGACAAGATATTTCATCATTGCTTCTCCTGGCTTTCTCAATGCTTAATCATTTTTGCAGTCGTCTGCAAATGAGTCGAAGCCTTTGCTATGAGGAAGCAGAGGAATCTCCACCTCCCTTCCTGGTAATTCTGCAAGGGTGGGAAAAAATAAAAGCACATGTGACCGAGGCATTAATAAGACATCCCAAATACAAAAACAAGCTAATTAAAACCAGGCATGACCTATTCATAAAATAAGTCCTTTCAACCTTAAGAGGAGAGGAGAAGCCTTTGAAGTCAGGCTCCATAATCCAGAGAGATCCCTGCCTCCACCGGTGACCTCACTTGGAAACTTGTTCTTACCCAACTGTCGCTAAAGCCTTCCCAATAAAAGCTGGCTTTGGAGACAGCTTGGGATTAACAATTGGTGAAGCCAGAACCTCGGCAGAACGAGTTACCCAGGGTACAGAGGAGTCTCCAGGGGCTCTTTGCCAAGGCTAGGACGCCTGTGCAACTCCTCACATGTTCCTAGCTGGGTGGGACACCGTCTCCCAGCAGGATTTTGGGCTGCCGTGCTGCACCCTGCCACGAAATGTGGAAGGTTGGGGCCCACCAAAAGGAGATTTCCAGAAGAGGAGGGTCTGTCATTCCCGCTGCCGAAAAGAAGAGCTGAGGGAGCAGCACTGATGCAGTGCCTCAGCTTGGGAGAACGTGGATCAAAAATCTGTCTGAAAGCACAACATCGGCAGCAAAAGCCCAGATAATCCTGGGCTTTGAGGCGGCCCCCAGCAAGGACCAAAGGAACCCCTGGGGACACAGCCCTGCCTAATTGCTCTGAGTTTCACACCTCCCTCCCACGCTCCCCATTGCGGCCACCACAGCGATGGGGACATGGGGCCAGTTTGGCAACGCCCCGCGTGTCTGCAGACACTGATCCCAACCCACTGCTGGAAACGGCCATTGTCTGTAGGATTTACTGTGAATGGAGCCAGATGCCAAGATAATCCCCTTATTAGCCTGATTCCTCTTCTGTTGCATCCTGCCTGACTCAGAGATCAGAGAAAGCTCAGCAGACCAAAGAAACGACAGCACTGGCTGAGGGAAAGCTCAGGAAGGAGTTTGGGAGTGTCCATGGAGCTCCAAACACAAGGCTGTGTGCAGAAGGGCCCGGAGAGGTTCCCACCGGAGCAGGCGGTGCACAATGGGTCATCTGCAGGTTCATCTGGTGTTAGGCAAGAGGTGACACCACAACCACCGCCCAAGCTAAGAAGGAGCTTGTAGGACATCCATCCCTTCTGGGCAAAGCCACGGAGAGGGTGGAAACCAAAGGAACCAAGCATGTCCCCATGGCTCAGTGGGACATCGTTTGGTGAGGGAAGAGGGGACGTGGGTGAATGCCTGGGAAGAGACTGAAAGACAACTTCAAGCTACCTTTCTTCAAATTCAGACCAGTAAGAACAAATTATCCCAGCAGAACTCCTACCCCGGCTTCCTTTCCTTTTAAATGCCAGGAGGGACCTGTGTGAACCCCACAGATCACAGAACCAGGGACCACAGACACACAGGTGCTCCAGCACGTCCCTTGGGCTCCTCCTGGATTTTTGCTGGGAGCAGGAAGGAAATGTGACACATGAGGGGAGTGAGTTTCAACAGTTTACCGGATATCAGGACAATCAGAGACTAATCCAAGTGTCACTGTCCAAACTTGCAAACTGAACTGGTCCTCCCAAAGCTACCAAGATGATTTCAGGAATAGTGCTGTAGGATTTTCAACACCATCTATGACTAGGATGTAAAGGATATTAGTTATATGGAAGAACGCCCTCCAGCAGGACAGGGCATGGTTTTGTTGGGGGAAATACAGGGCACAGCTGCAGCAACCGAGTCAGCGCTGCCACCTCTGCCACTCTAGAAGCCCTGAGCCAGCAGGAAAGGGCTAAACCCAAAGCACAGTGCCTTGCCCAGGGTCAGAGAGCAGCTCAGGAGGGGGAGACAGGGCTCTCCCGAAGCCAGGGATTCCCATCAGCAGCGCCGGGCTCTGTCCGAGGCGGACGCAGCCTCTCCCTTTGCACGAAGCGCTGATGGATGTGCACAGAGAGCCCCGGTCGTGGGCTGCTCCACCCTCCGCATCCCTCGGAGGGGCAGCCAGAGGATCCCCCCGCAGCTCAGCCCAGGGCCTGCGGCTGCAGAAACGCCGGGCAGGGAGCGATGGCACATCCAGAGATGCCGGAGCTGGGGAACACAGAGACAGACGCTGAGCGCCTCGATGTGGGCGCCAGCAGTGCCCCTCCTGCCTCAGACAGCCTCTGCTCGTGCAAAGGCACTCTTCTTGCAGCCACCCACCTGCAAAAGCACATTTCTTTTAGCCCCAGCAGAGCCCAGGTCAGATCCACCTGTTCCATCAGAGCAGGATTGCTCCCTCCGGCAGGTTTTCTCTCCAGCTTTTCTGAGCTCTGAGCTCTTGATCTCTGCCTCGCTGTCTCCAGCCCCCCAGGGCTGTCTGTGCCAGGCTCTCTCCTGCTTGCCCTAGACCCGGTACCACAGGCTCTTGAGCTGTTTTACCTCGGATAAACTCTTCCCGTGGTTACCAGCGTGAGCAGAGGCTGCACGCAGGGAGTTGTGAATGAGGTTAAAACGAGGGGAAAACATCCCTGTGGAAAAGCGCCTGATTTCCAGGCACTGTACAGGCTTGAATATCTTACAGCTGCAGCAAGGCTTCCTTTCCTCAGCAAACCCGTGTGCCCCAAAGGAATGAATACATTCCCACTTCAGTCCCTGGCTCTGCCAGCTCCTTTGGGAATGCTGGAAAGCATCACTGCCAGAGCACAGAGACAAACCCAGGCAATGCAGCCCAACCTCTGAGCACATTTCACCCACAACTTCTGCTACAAGGCAAGTTTGGGAATCCTGACACACAGCCACACATCCATCAGGGCCCCCTGGGAAGGACCATCGCTGCTGGATCTACCTATGAACTTTTGGGATGTCACAGACAGCATCTACCCACAGATTCCCACTTTTTGTCCCACTCCTTCCCAGAGCATCCTGCAGTAGCTGCTGTCCCCCAGTCTGGCTACACAAGGTTTGAGCCCAGAAACAACCTTCTGATAGCTGGAAATAAATCCTGGATTTGTCACAGAGCTGAAGGCGGGTCTTCTCACAGAGATTTTGGTGAAGATGGAGAGCAGGAGCAGCAGGCCGGAGAGGCACATCCGGATCTTCTCCCCTCCAAACCTCCGCTGGAGATACTCAGGCACTGTGACAATCTGCCAGGGAGGGAGAGCCATCACTGCCCTGTCCAGGCCCCATCCTCCTGGGAGGACAAGGGGACAGCATTATTCATTATTCCCAGAGCAGAATTCCTAGGGGACCTGTCCAAGGCCATGCTCCCCACAGCAGGACAGCTGTACATACCCCAGATGAGATGTAGACAGGCACGAACACCCAGGCCAGTGCCAGAAGAGCCTAAGTTGCCTGTTAGGAAGGAGAAACACAGCACAGGCAGAAAAAAACTGGAAAAAATGGATCCTGCTGCAGCTCGACCCTGAGTGCAGTCCTGGACCTGGCCCTGCTCCTGGCCCACCCTCAAGGGCACATTTATACCCACAAATGGCTTCAGGTGACAGGCATGGGGTCGTGGTGGAGACCCTGCAGCACCCCTGCCAGCAGGAACCTGCTTCCCTCAGCCCTTCAGCTCCTGATGGACATTTCCCACCAACTCCTTGAGCACCACACAAGCCAAATGCCTCTTTTTTTTTTTCCTGCAGGACCCAAGGATTTTGGATACAACGTGTGGGGAAGGAGGGAATGGGTGACCCATTCACTCATGTCCCTGATAGGACCTTCAGGGACTGGATTAGGAACTCGGCTCCAAAATGTCCTTTTCCCCGAGCACGTGGAGCTGGGCTGACTCCAGCCTCACCGTACATGCTTTAGAGACTGGAGAAGCTGCGTTAGCAGAGTTGTGTTAATTACCCCCTGCACGGCTCCTCCCAAACCTTTGGAGACTGTGAAATGGCCCATCTGCTGCGGCAGAACTCATTGTCTGAACCACACGACACATTTCTTACATTCCACTCGAAGCCGGCGACCTCGATTCCCCCCGGCAGCGCCGGTCCCGGCCAGGCCGAGGAAGAGCCCGGAGCCTTCGCTGCTGGCGCAGAGCGAGGCGCCGATCTGCGGGGAGCAGAGGAGCCGCTGCGGGTGCTCACAGTGTGCGGTGCCCCAGCGCCCGCTCCCCGCCGCTTGGCACGGCTGCCGTGCCAGCTGGACCAGCTTTGGTGCTCCCCCAGGGGATAACTCAGGACCAGGAGGTGGAAAAAATAAAGTCTAAACTGGAGCGACAGGGCACTGACCTCCCTGTCACTTCTAAAAGTGAAGTGTGGCCAAAGAGCCCCCACGTGGGATGAGGGATGTGTGTGTATTTAGCAAGAAAATCCTTTAACACATAAAATTCAGGTAGCTGAGTGTGATGCTCCCACAACCCAGCTCATCTGGACATCCCTGCTGGGTTTGGGATTGACTTTCTTGTCTCCTGGAGGATGAGGAGCCACACATTGCTGTGTTTGCCACAGTGGCCACGCAGCCTGCTGGAGGAGCCAGTGCCAGACATGGGAAGGACCTACAGCCAGTTTGTCGAGATCAGACAGGAGTAAGCAGAGGAAAAAGAACCTTGGGACACCCATGGTTTGTTGGAGTCAGCAGGAGCATGCAGGAATGGTGGAGATGCATGTTTGGCTCCACAGAAGGGAGCCACAGTTGGGAAGACCCAACAAACTCCAACGTCCTCTGTGCATTGAGAAGGGAAAAGCAGCTCCAAGGACACAAATTCTGTCAGGAGGAGGTGGACAGGGTGGGGATAAGCATGGGCAAGCAGTGGAGAAAGCAGGGAGGGAATTCAGTGTGGCAGTGGTGCTGATGTCCCTGTGCCTGGGGTGTCACAAGAGGGACAGAGGTTTGTACTTACTGGCCACCAGCAAGGAAATAGCCACCAACAGTGTTCCTGTTCATCCTGCAGGAAGACTGGGAGGAGGAAAGATCAGCACAGAGCACCCTCTCCCTAAAAACCCAGACAAGACACCAGGACCCAAGTCTGCCAGACAAGAAGCCAAGAGACAGGAGACTTGATAATTAATGGGAGCTCTGCAACTCGAGCTTAATTACACGAAATGGTGGCTGCACCCCAGGTACCTGGAGCCATGAATAGCAAAGGAAGCACCTGGAGAGGGGGAAGCAGGGAGGATGTGCCTGTCCTTGTGCCATCCCCAGCAGACAGGTTGGCTCACAGGACACAGCTTTGGCCGGGATTTTTCTGCAAGGCAGAATAAATGCAATTGGAGAGTCTTCATCTGAAACTGCTGTAGCTGATGGCGTTGCTGTTACCAGGGCATTTGGCTCAACACCCTGTGACAGGCAAGGGGCAGAGCTGCTCACACCCAGCAGACAGAGGCTGGGGGAGTGCTGGTTAATTGGTTAATTCCACAGTTAATTCCACCTTGTTCCCAGGCCACAGGAGCCTTTCCATAGGGGGTGAAAGGGGCAGAGGATTTATACAAAACAGAGCAGGTCACAGAATCCCAGCATGGTTTGGGTTGGAAGGGATCTTAAAGCTCATCTCGTTCCAAAGCCCTTCCACTGTCCCAGGCTGCTCCAAGCCCCATCCAGCCTGGCCTTGGACACTTCCAGGGATCTGGGGCAGCCACAGCTTCTCTGGGCAACCTGTGCCAGGGCCTCCCCACCCTCTCAGGGAAGAATTTCTTCCCAATATCCCATCTAACCCTCCCCTGTGGCAGTGAGAAGCCATTTCCCATTGTACTGCCGCTCCAAGACCTTGGCAAACGTTCCTCTCCAGCTCTCTTGGAGCTCCTTCAGGCACTAGAAGGTGCTTTAAGGTATCCCCAAGTCCTCTCTCTTCTCCAGGTGAACACCCTCAGCTCTCCCAGCCTGGCTCCGCACAGCACAACACAAAATACACAAGTGAAAACGACAAGAAAATATTAATAGAGGCTTTCAGATATTCCACAGAATGGCAGAAAAGCCAGCCCTGAAAAGAAAACTATTCAAACAAGAAAGCAGAAAGGAACAAGAGACTCTTACCCATATTCCCACACTAACGTTTAAGGAAAAATAAACAACTACAACAACAAGGTCAGCAACGCTGAACTGCTGCGAGGGGGTAACAGATCCAGCAGTGGAACTGAGCTCCAACATTCCTCTGCCTCCTTCCTCATCCTCAGCCTCACAGGGACAGTCACAGAATCAGTAACTCGTTAGCAGCCCAAGGGCATTTCTCATCAAACAGCCCAGCAGTAGGAATTGCGCTCCCAAAGGTGCCTGGGTGGGCAGCCTGGCCTCCACTGCCTCCCACCCCTCTCCGCTGCCCAGGGAGCCAAAACCGCTTGATTTCGGTGTCTCACAAATGAGCAGGGTTCAAAAATGCCTGAGTGATGCTTCATGTGCTTCCCTCCCTTTCCACCACCCCAACGCTGTGAACAGCCAAAGGACGAGCAGTGCAGCCTTATGGATGCAGTTTGTTCCCAAATTCTTGAGCCCTCATCTACACCATAATTCCATTGTATGAAACCAGGCAAAGCTGGGAGTTTTCTATGTTTTAAAGCCAAGATCAAACAGGAGTTGGGTGAATGCCTGATTTGGAGCCTGGCACAGCAGCAAGGGCTGATCAGGAGAAACCCCCACAGAAAAGATCACAGAATCATGGAATCATTTGGCCTGGAAAAGTCCTCTAAGATCATGGAGGCCAACCATTAATCCAACACCCCCACTAAACCACATCCCCACGTGCCACATCTACACTGCTTTTAAATCCTTGGTGATTCCACCACTGCCCTGGGCAGCCCGTGCCAATGCTTGACAACACTTCCCACGAGATTTTTCCTAATATCCAACCCAACCTCTCCTGGTGCAACTTGAGGCTGTTTCCTCTTGCTCTGTCACTTATTAACAGGAAGAGAAGACCACTCCCACCTGGCTGCACCCTCCTGGCAGGGAGTTGTGAAGAGAGGAAGACACAGCAATTCCTCTAAAAGCCAACACGAGACAGGCACAGAAAACCACCTTAGAATTCCATGGATTTGGGTATTTAGCCATCAGTTTGCTGCTGTGCTGGACTCTTGGCTGGCTCGTTCCCAAGTGGCAGCACGCTTCCACAAGGTCTCACTAATACAATAAACACAGTGCAGTTAATGGGCCCATCGCTGAGTCAGGTCAGCGTTTCTCCTCCCTTTGAAGGAGCCGCGGCAGCCCCGGGAGCAGCTCTGCACATCCCTGAGAGGAACCGACCTTCTCCCTCAGTGCTCAGCTGGAATTTGACCTGCATTAACACATCCAAAGTACCCACACGTGTCAATAAGTCAGCCTGGTGTATCCATTAACATGAAAGAAAGCACCTGGTTTTATCCTTTAAAGTCAATGAACCCTCCAAAGTCCTCGGAAGTTTGTCTCCAACACAGAAACGGTGTCAGCAAAGGTTAATTTTCACTTCTGAATATGCCAAAAGCTTTATACTCATTTGTAGGACATGATGGAAAGATTAAACCAAACAACCTCTAAATGCTCATCAATTCCACCACCGTTTTCTCTGCAACAAGTGAGGAACTTGGAGTCTCCGGGCCTGGGAGCTGCCAAAGGAGGCTGCCACACCTGCCCAAGGAGGGCTGGCAAAATAAACCTGGACAAGTCCAGCTCTGCACTATGACGTATTTTTTAGCTCATCCACACATTCAGGGCAGGCAAGAAACCTCAAAAAAACCCCCCAGTTTACCTGTAATGAGCCAATTTGGATTTTACCAGCTGGAACCTACACCCCCCACAATATTCCCAAGTCAAAGAATCACAGAACGGTTTGGGTTGGGAGGGATCATCTCATTCCAAAATTTTGCCATGGGCAGGGACACCTTCCACCACCCCAGGTTGCTCCAAGCCTCATCCAGCCTGGCCTGGGACACTTCCAGGGATGGGGCAGCCACAGATTTTCTGGGCACCCTGTGCCATTGTCTGAGCAAGTCCCCGTTGCTCCCTGACATCCACCTGCCATATTTAAGGACGCACAGTTTAGAAGACAAAGGACCAGCACGTGAACATTTTTAGAAAGCTCACACAAAACAAGTCTTTATTCTTTGTCGCAGAAAATAAATACAGGTGCATATTCCATATGCTTTTCTATAAAAGCACTCCTACAAAATCACTGAACTGCATACAACAGTACAACCTTTTTGGCTTTTAAAATGCAAATATTATACAGTCACTTCATTTTGTTATCGTTTAAAGCACTTGTAGCAAGCAGCTTTGGAAAAGGAATGCTTAATTTAGAAGCCAAATTCTTGCCTCAAGTGTTTTGTGGGATTTTTCCATCATGTATGGTGCAACTAACCTAAAAGCAACTAGAACAGCTTTTTGTAAAATGTTTATTCCCACCAACCCTCCCCAAAAAAAAACCTGCAAAGGGGGCAAAAAAAAAAAAAAAAAAAGTCTTAAAAACTGTTCTACCTTGATACTTAAACCAAGAGAAAACAAGAAGTGGCTCAATGGAAATATTAAGGTAAGCACGACGCTTCACAGCTCGTTCTCTGTTCGCTTCCAGTTTGGCCCGGGGTGTTTCTTTAGAGGAATTAGCATTAATCATCCACTCCTATATTCCTGAAAAGGTACGACATGGACTCCCCATTATGGATCCTGCGAATGGCTTCCGACAGGATCATGCTGATATCCACAGTCTTGATTTTAGGGCACTGAAGTTTTTGTATTTCGTGTGGAATTGTGTTTGTAACAACCACCTACAGAAAGAAAAAGCGATCAGGAAAACGTAGCTCAGTTATGCTTCCCACCTTTCATATTGGAAAGGTGAAAGGGAGTTTTACAGATCCCACAAAACCACCCCGGCTGACAAAACAACATTTTACATTACTGTCAGGGTCACAATCTTAGGAAAAGCCATGTGTTGCCATGGATTTCATGTCTCCATGGATACTAATGGCACTGTCCCTCCTTCCTTTCATTCGTTCTGCCACACAGATCCAGAGGAAGGTACAAAAATATCCCACCCACGGAAGGGAAAGGTCTGCTGATACTGACAGTCCAGCATCTCGCCACTTCCCACATTTCCTACTGCTGTAGTCTAAAGACATGTGGATGCTAATATTCCAGCACAGAATTCCACAGTAAGAAAGCCTGAATCCAGGAACCTCCCGTCTAAATCCTTAACGCCAACATATGTCAATAATCAAATCAGGAGACAACTGCTTGTTTAGAAAAACCCCAAATGATCTGATCAGAGCTCAGCCCCCACACTTACTTCATCGATGGCAGACTCCTCGATCAGCCGCGGAGCGTCTGAGGACAGCAGGCCATGGGTGGCCATGACAAAGATCTTGTAGGCCCCTCTCTCCTTCAGGGTCTCTGCTGCAGCCAGAAAGCTGTCGACGTCATCTATGATGTCATCCTGCCAAAATCCCAGAGTCACCGAGGGTTCAGACAGACCAACACAGCAAATCCGACTGACAGCACAGCTCTACCCAGTGTAACAAACCCCAAACGATCAAAAATTGCCCTTTTCCTCGACAAACCCAGAGATTACACTCTGCTTTAAAGAAATCATGAATGCATCAAGGAATCACAGAATGGGTGGGAAGGGACCTTGAAGATCATCTCATTCCAAGCCCTGCCACGGGCAGGGACACCTTCCTCGAGACCTGGTTGCTCAGAGCTCCACACAGCCTGGCCTCGAACGCTTCCAGGGATGGGGCAGCCACAGCTCGCCCTTACAGGGAAAAATGTCTTCCTTATCTCCAATCTAACCCTACTCTCCTGTAAGTCTGAAGCCATTCCCCCCTGTCCTGTCACTCCAGGCCCTTATAAATAGTCTCTCTCCATCTCTCTTACAGGCTCTCTTCAGGTACTGCAAAGCCACAATTAGGTCACCCCGGATCCTTCTCGTTCCCAGTTCTCTGAACAACCCCAGTTCTCTGCCTTTCCTCATAGCAGACGTGCTCCATTCCTCTGATCATCCCAGTGGCCTCCTCCAGACTTGTTCCAACAAGTGCATGTCCATCATCTCGGCTTCCCTGGCATTTCTAAACTCGCCAGGAGGAACAGGGTGACTCTCCCCTCCTGTGGTGTGCGCACCACCTGAACCCCCTCCCCTTCAGGTAAGCACTGAACAGAATTTCACCTGCTCTGCTCATGGAAACAAGGTCCAAATGCTGCTTTCTAGAGTGATCCCTTCACAGCTCCCAGACAGCCTTGTGAGTGTGCTCAGTGCTGCCCCATCCTATCAGAAGTCCACCAGCAACCAAAGTTTAGCGGATGATACAGAACAGCTACCTGATTTCTGCAACTTTAACATGTTTAATATGATTTATGGGAAGTGATGGCATCTTACTTACCACAATGATAGCTATTCTTCCTCCTACATCTCCAACAACTGTGATGGGTGGTTTTTCCTTGGGAATCAGCACTGATTAACAGCAGATGTTTTTAGAGGGGTAGAAAGGAGAAAGGAGAAAGTTTATATAATTTACTTCCAAGTATGGACACATCTGCTGGGTCACCAGTATTAGAGACATGAAGCACCAACTATTTCAACAGCATTACTGAGAAAACCAGCAGGATGCTAATACACAAATCATTTTTTTAAGCTTAATTAAAATATTAACTACATTCATTTGTACCTGAATTCTTTACCAATTCAATTAATTCTTAATTTCAGCACAGAAACCGAGTGGCTTGCAGACACAACCAGTTCAGTCACCCACTGACACCCAAACTGGTTTTATGCACTGCAGTGTTGGTGGTGCAGCTGCAGGTCACGTCCACATTCAAGCAAGAAGGAATCATATTCTCCCCACTAAGAAACATGAATTTTTTTTCTCTCTGAAGAACCACTCCTTTCAGACAGTCCATCCCTGCCAGACCCAATCCCTAAGCCCACAGGGATAACAGGTAACACTTTCCCACACACACTTACTTACTGGGGATCTCCAGACTGGGGTGGATAGCAGCGACGTATTTGGCCGTGGGAGGTGAGTGCCGACCATCCACCATGTCAGACTCAGCATCCTGAGCTTCCCCGTGGATCACGGCGATTCCCAACCGCAAGCGCTCAGCAAACGACTGTGCCCTGCAGGGGAAGGGTTAAAAGAACCCAGAAAAAGGTTAAATTTCAAATAATTCACGTGTGCACAATCCTAATCTATTCCTGTTTTATTTCTAATGTTTCAGAGGGAAGTCAAATGATCCTAGAATTTTAGGAGAACTCATGGAAGAAATCAGTTGCCCCTCAGTATCTTGTTTTTATCAGGTTTGTTAAAGTCAGAATAACCTTCAAGGTGCCCATCTGGGCCAAAAGCAAGAGGATAAATGCTGCAAGTCACAAAATGCTGACCACTCCCTTCTGCTTTGTCCAACAGCCAAAATAACACTTTCCAGCCTTCAGCATCCTTGGGATCCCATGCTTTAGCAGGACACATCTAACAGTAACCAAGAACAGACTTGATGTCTGGATTGTCTACATTTAATAGGAAAAAAAAATATTCATATAAAAAGAGAAAACAAGTGTTCATCTATTTATTTTAGTACTAAATAAAGACAATATCCCTGACCTGCTGACACATAACCTGAGATACCCTATGGAAAAGGGGATCCTGACGATCATTCTGCCTGACAAACCACATCTGGAGTTGAACAGCTTGGATTTTTTAATTAGTTGACATGAAGTTCCTTCACAGTGCAGTATTTCTTCAACTAAAATTAGAAATTTCTGTAAAGAAGTGTAAAGTTAGCTGGGAGAGTGGGAAAAGCAGAGAGCCAGGAAAATTGGAATTTGTATCCCAGACAGTGGAAGCAGCAAGTATAAATCAGCACATCCATCCCACCTTACCCTGCACACCCAAGGGTTTGGGATCCTGCCTACGCTGCCCATCCAAGTCTCCTGTGGTCCAAGCAAGCTCAGCACATCCAGAGTGATTCACTCTGCTCTCATCAGCACCTCAGCCCCGTGCCTGAATCACCTCCTCTGTCCTCAAGCCTTTTCTCACTATCCAAACAATCCAAAGTCCAGAGAATAATTTGCCCATCGTGATAGTGAGCTAATTAAAAATTAAGAATCTTCCACCCTGTGGTTATCATACACTTATAATATTTTTGCAAGTAGTTAATTATAGGTAATTATTATTCCAAACATTAAGAGTTATGACTTCGCAGGAATAATCCTATCAATAAAACCGTATTAATTACCTTAAAATGCAGTATTAAACTGAATAAAGTTCAAAGTAACAGCAAAATGATTGATTAATTTTCCAGTGAGCTCAGAAGCCACAGAGACATTCTGAACTGCCCCACACAAGGGTTCTTTTCCACAAGCAGGCATTCATCAAAAGTATTTTCCTTGATTGTTTTCAGCCTGGATTAGGCTGAAACATCCAATCACCCTTCTCCCAATACAATGTAACTCCTCAAATACTTAAATGGGTCCTTAAATACCCATAGGAACATGTGAAGAAGCTAAACAATACAGTTCTGGGATCCTCTCCTCCACAACTCACTGTGTGATGTGCAACTCATCTGTCTATTTGCTGGCACTGACAATTACTGGATAACCATTAAAATGCTGCAACAAACACCTGCCTCCACCCAAGAGGCAATACTGCCACCGTGGAAAAGAAATGGACAAGAAACAAATGTAAAATTACCTGGCCAAAACAAAACAAATCACAAAAAGCACTGCTGGAGAAAAAGATGACAAAAGGTGATTTGCTACATAAAGTAAGGAAAGCACAGAGCATCACAATTTGTTGGCATGGAAGTCTAAATGTTGTCTTTGCAACAAACTCCTGGTTTGTCACCACAGCAAAAACAGCACCTCTTAAACCATCATCCGGCTCTTACAGCACCTGCTGACAGCACTGCAATTCCAGAGTTTAGGAACAGACAACTAAAAAGCTTCATGGATTAAGAACAGTCATTCAACGACCAAAGGCTTCACAATCACAATGACCTCAAACAGCAAACCCAGTTTCACCATCTGTATTTAGGATCTGATCAATCACGTTCTTAGTTATGCCCATGTTAAGAAACTCATCTGGATTAATGGTCTTACAATTCCAGCCACTGTTCCTCATCTACAGCAGGGAATTTATAATGTAAATGCACACAAATATAACATGATTAAAAACCTTCTTTATCATAAGCACTGCACTGATTTAACCCATCCTTTTGTATGGTTTTTTCTTTACTCTCCTTGAATTTATTATGATTACAGAGATGATGTAAAAACGACACAGCTGTCAGAGGAGAACTGGGAGGGGTGTGAAGGCTGCATCTTCTAATTATTGGGTATTTGTCCTTCACTTCATCCTAGGAACAAAATCCCGACAGATTTCCTGCTCTAAGGCAAGAGAGCAGATCTTACCCACCTCTTTGCAGACGCAGGAGATTTGGCCACAATTACAGCATTCCTGTAGTCTGGTATCTGTAGTAAATAACAGATAGCAATGTCCACTTCATATCTTTAGACAAATTTAAACTCAGTAAGAATCAGAGAACTTTATTTTGCCAGAAGAATTTTAAGCATTGAACATTTTACCTAAGAAAGCAACCTCAAGAATCCATGGTACATGATCAGGATTGACAGCTCAGTAAAAACAGGTATTTAGAAAATTCAGGTATTAACTTCAAACTGTACCTTTCATAAACCCCATTTTAGAGTACAGACAACAGAGAAGTAACTGCTTTAGGACATCAGAGTTACACCCACAAGTGTCAAAAGAAACAGGAAACCACTGAAATTAAAGTTTCCTGTTCAACTTAAATTGTCTTTAATCACCAAAAAACAGCGTTTTACAACTTCCTATTGCTTTATAGAGTACCCCCAAGAAAAGTCACACCTCTCCATCCCATCATACTGACTCTTTCTATGGACCATCAGAAGGGATGAAACTTCCAGAGTCACTGCACTGACCCTGGAAGCAGAGTCTCATAGTGCTGCAAACCTTTCCAGGCTGGTCAGCACGAGGAGCTGCTGCTGCAAACCCTGACAGCACCAGAGGGATGGGGCCAGGAAGTCTGGGTTTCCCTCTGAGGTCTCAGGGGTGCTTCAGTCAGGCTTCACAAGCACAGTCTGCTGCCCCTGCCCCGTTCTCATACTGGTTTTTCACTCCAGACTGCTGTTCTTATTTAACCAGCATTTTAGTCCCCGTGTCTCAAAAGTTTATCCTCATCTCCATTCTCCCTGCAAACAGTGATTCCACATCAGACTCATCTTGCTTGTCTGTAACTTCCCAAGCATTCCACCATTCACACCTCCAGTCCTCCTTTCCAACAGCAACTACCCCTGCACTCCCTCTGGTACCTCCTCTCACCCCACTCCTTGCAAACTCAGCCTTTTCCTTCACCGTGCTGCCCTGGGATGATCCATCTCTGTGGAGAGCAGCTTAAAGAGAACCTGTCTGTCCTTCTATCCAAAAACCACAGTCCTGAGCCGAGCAAAGTCCTACAGAGCAGGTCCAGCCCTCAGAATCCCAGTGTTAAGGGATGGAAGACTCTTCCCTAATACCTGCAAATTGATCTGTTAGGGATGCAATTCACAGATTTGGAGGGATGACACCTTGTCATGCAGCTCACCACCCTGCTGACAGATGTCAAATACCCATTCTAGAGCACAGAAATACTTGGGGTTTCTGCAAACACAGGCAAGGTAAGTTCTTCCACAATCTGATCCTCAAACATACAAACTGCACTGGCTGATTATTTCCAAAATCTCTACCTGAAATGGGCATGGGAAAGAAAAAATAACTTCTGAATTTGGGCAAAGTCTCAACCAATTGAAAATAAGAAATTTTCTGAGGACGCCAGGCAACACTAATAATCCACAATGTTAGTAACTCCACCTATAAACTGGGAATTCAGCATGTTCTGTCCTTTATAAACACTGAGTTATACAAGAGGCTACAAAGATTAACATGACGGAAGGTATGGACAAGGCAGGGCCTGTCACTTGACATAATAAAGGCTTTGATCTTGTTCAGACATCATTGCCTCATCTTTCCCCTGCCAAATTACCAAATTTGTTCTCAGCTCTTCAAAAACGAAGTCAGAAAGCCAGAAATGTCATCCCAAAGACACTGAGGTGTCAACAAATCCATGTAACAAAGGGCTACGTCACTCTGGGATTAACACGTGTGCAAAGGAAAGAGAAGCCACCAACATTTGCCAAGCACACAGAGGAAAACACCAAATTATTTTCACATCACAGGAATTTCACTGATTGGACTGTCTTCATCCCAGAACAGCAAGTAATTCTCTTCATACCTAGGCACAAATTTCCAACAGGGAAACAAGCTCTTGTCCTCATAACTTTCAGTGAAATGTTTTTGGAGTGACCTTCCTTCTCATCAAACCGGAACCCATTTCATGCTCCTCAGTACATCCCATCACGACTCCCACTGCTTTGGAAGCTCTGGCATTCCCAGTGCAGGATATCCAGCAAGCTGTGGCCACCAGGAACATGAGATGAATACTAAATCCCTCCTAAAAGCAGCAACGGATCAAAGTTTTAAGCAAAGATACCACAAATGATCCGCTTGGTGAAGGTATCTGCCAGTACAGATCCCATGTGATCAGATCCCTTCAGTTAACCCTGGTTTTAGAAAATCCCCTCACGGATGAGCTGAGGGATGAGGAACTGAAAGTATCTTTCGAGACCTCTCCACACATAGCTCAGATCTCTACAAACAGGCATCTGTTACACTGCACAGCAGTGCCACACTCAAAGCTGCGACAGTTCTGTGTAAACCATTAAAAGCTCAGGAATCAAAATGTACTTCAAATCAGGACCATGATCTTGTTATTGACCATAAACCACACTTCTAAGCAACATATAAAGGCACAACTTATCTTGTGCCTGTGTATCGGGTTTTCCATTTTTGTTCTTTTTTTTTCTCTAAGTTAGAAGTGCTTACAATGTGCAAAACTTCTATCCTGGAACACAAGACTGTGGCAAAGCCAGAGCCTGGAGTTTTGTTCTGCCATCCTCTTTGATTCTATCACCAAATGAAATGATAATGAGAGATTCTAATGGTAACTGATTCCCCAAACAGATTTTAATACTATCATAACAAAATCATGTTGGTTTGGGTTTCTTTAAGGGGGGTGTGGTGGGGTGTGTTTTGTTTTTTAAATTGAGGCATTCCTATCTCTATAAAAAGAAATAGCTTGGATTCAAAAGCAAGAGTGAGCTAAACCTTTTCTCTCACCAGGAAGAAAGCACTTGCTTTATTCCAAATTACCATTACTCAGAGGCTTAACGTGTACCTTATACCTACAATTATCATTTGCACATTTTGTACGGGCAAATCTACCAGCAGCACTTCTCAAAACCCTTATAAAAATAAGATGGAGAAACGGAGGCACAGGACATCCCAAGTTAAGCTTTCAAGTCGAGACACGCAGTCTGAACAAACAGTGGGGGAGATTTCCACCCACCAGCCTTACTTTCAAAGCACAATCAATTGGCTCTCTCATAGTTTACATCTTCCAAAGTGTTGCTTATCATGTGATTTAAATTTATACCCACACGAGCAGCCCATCCTATAAACATCAAGAAAACTGGAAATAGGAAAGGAAGGAGACAGCAAGTGCAGGAAAATCCTAATTTTTTTCAGTGTTAGGGGAATATATCCAAGAAAAAACCAGCATTGCTGCATGAGTAAGAAAACACCAGCTCTTCATGAAAGCAAAAGTTAAACATGGGGAAGAGAAGAACCAACAGTCCCAATACCACTCCCTGCCTCAACATGACCCTTCCCCCCTTAAAATTCAGTTTGAAGAGTTAATCTTTTCAGAGGAATTTGTTTCAGATGCCCTGAGACACGACAAAAAAAGAATTTAAAAGAACTACTGTAATAACAGGCCTTCCTCACCTCTTCTTGGATGTACTGGAGTAAAAATGGGGATGCTCTCAAGTTATCAACTGGAATATTGAAGAAACCCTGAATTTCCTTCTGATGTAGATCCATGGTAATAAGATGAGTGAGTCCTTTAAAATAAAATAATAAGACATACAGAGAAGCACATCAGGAACAGTAAGAGAGAACAGACACTTTATTTTTCTAAGTTCCACTGCAGTTTGTCCAGAAAATCTCTAAGCTGCATGAGAACACTAAGTGAAAGTACATAATAAATTAACTATGTCCCTCCTAAGCACACTGGCTTGAACATGTTTTGAGACTTCTACAGTGACTTTTCATTTTTAAAGAACCTCAGAACACTGCACATAACTGACTCTGCAGTGCCACACTGAGGCAGGCAAGATCCTTCTCCACTGGACATGGGACAAAATGGAAGCACTGATTTGTCCTGTGTCACACAGCAAAACCCTGGGACTCTCATTAGAGTTCTGAAATCCTGAAAAATAGGCCAAGCTCCTAATCAAAAGCCATTTCTCTCAAAATAAAAATCCAGATCACACGGTTTGTTATAACTGCCTACTTTTTCCCAGGGATGGGAGTGAAAGGAAAGGAGTAGAAAATGTGTTGAAGGCTGTGAAAATGAATAATCTCGTTCTCCCACATGGTCTCAAATGTAAAGGACAAAGTGCATTCATCCCTCAAGTAAAAGGCAGACAGAAATGACAAGGCCCACCTGTTCCGGACTGTAAGAAAGGGCAAAGGGTGGTATTGTGAGAGGTGGTAACACAGCCCAAAAGCAGCTCAGCCCAGCAGACTCATTTTGCCAGCTTGGTACAACTCAATGTAAAATGGTTGTAACAAATTTGGGTTTTTTATGAACTCATCATTTGGAAACATCTCTAATTACATTCTCCTTTTTACGTAGGTTTTAAACACATTAAAAGCTTGGCAGTTATTTTTAAACAGAGTCCAAATTCATGTACGGATCTCTCTAAACCTGGAAGCTGAGAGCAGCAGCACCCCTTGCCCTGATTATTTAAGGACAGCCACATTCTTACCAGCTTTGCACATCATCGAGGCCAGCAATTTAGAGACAATGGAGCCCCTTTTCCTCATCTTGCACTGTTTGCTGTAGGGGAAGTAAGGAATCACTCCAATAATGCTTTTGGCACAGGAGGTTTTACACGCATACACCATGATCAGGAGCTCCATGATCGTGGTATTCACATCCCTGCAACGAGAAACATCTGCTGTATCTGGCACATAAAAACCCTGTGTTCAGCACACTACTGACACCCACTCCAGGGATTTCACACCAGAGAATGGTGACTGAGTGAACGTCACCAAGAATTCAGCTGTGGCCCTCAGAATGACAAGGGCCCTGGACCCTGGACAGCATTTAATTTTTCAGCAGAATTACACTTCTCTATTTTTCTTTAATTGGCTATTTTGGACAATTCAGCAGTTTATGCTACACCAGGTTGCTGTAACAAAGTAGTCCATAATTCATCTCCAATATCACTTTTTCCATATAGAGTTTTAAAGAAAAAGTCATATATTAAACATATTCCTCTATTGTTCAAGCCAACAACAAGCTAAATACTTAACAATTAGCATCTGTTCTCTGCCCCAAATGAAGAGATGGAGAGGGCACTTTTTTAGAGAACAGGTCATCAACTAAAATCTACTATTTCTGCTGCCATTAAAAAAAAATCTTAGCATTTGTAAAATTCTTTTCACATAAAATTAAAGAATTTCTGAATCACAGGACACATTGCCCAGGAAACGTTCCTCCTACATGTAGAACTTTGTGATGGTGCTAGAGATAGGGAACTGAAAAGAGAAGAATTTAAAGAGAATGACATAAGCAAAAGAATACACTTAGGAATGCAGAGACCAAGGGGAAGGTTTTATTGATATATTCACTAAAAATTAAAACCACAGAAGCTAGCTTATGCCAAAGTTGTCTTTGTGTTCATATAAAAAACCCAACAAAACCAGTAACAAAAGCCCTCCACAAAGAAAAGCCTCTGTCTAGTTAATCTAAGCTTATTACACTGCATCACAAAGATAAAAGGTGATTAAAAATGAAAAGCAGAAGCATTCCTATGGACAGCCCACATCAAATGCTAGCACAGGGTCTTTAAACCATTACTCACTTTGAAACTGTCTGGATGATAAATACATCCTTTCCTCTCACAGACTCCTGAATCTGCACTCGTGTTTCTGCCAAGAAGAAAAATATGTAATATTTGCAAGAGAGTCTAAGAAAAGGGGAACCAATACATTCAAATCAGTGTCAGGTACATTTCCAGTTTTCCTAATTAAATGCTCACCTCTGTTTGGCTCTTGATAAACCTGAACCTTCCCCATCTCAACTCCCAAGCGCCTGCAGGAACAGAAAAAAGGCAGAAGTCAGTAAGGGGAGAGGAAGGCAAAACCAAATATAAATCCCATACAGTGCAATAGTTACTGAAAAGGCTGCATTCTGTGGGAGAAAACCAAGGAAAGAAAATCCCAAACCATAAAAACAGTAATTACAGTGAACATCTCTTTAAAAAGCACCTACAATTTCCAAAAGCTGCACTGCAGACTATGCTGAACTTATTTTCAAGTCAAGCTCAGAACAAGCAGCAGGAAAAAAAGAAGCTGGAATACTAAATCATGTAACATTTTCTAATTTTTAACATGTTTCTTGCCGTATATATATCTATATATATACACACACACACGTGGCAACATACATGTGCACAATACTTAAAAATACTGCTTTTAAGTCATTCTTCTCTATAGAAAAAAGTCAATGCAGAGTGAAGAGGAAAGAGCAGCAGGCACTATTTTATGGCAAAAGAAAGAATAATACCTGCTGTATTTATTCCCTGTCAGCATCAGCTAGACAACATTGCTACAAAAAGGAGACCAGAGTATGCTCTGCACTCAGGCCCAAATTCTTTCCACATGAAACCTGAGTTCCTTTGCACTCCCCTTTCTCCTCCTATCACACCTAACTTTGGGTAAATAAGCCTCTGGAAGAAATCCATCCTGTCCAATATTCCCAGTAATGTTACGCATTAGCACACTCGGAATTTACTTAAGTCCTACAAGTTCTGCTGAAGCTATTCACGGATTTAAGCTAAAGAAATGTTCCCATCCAAAATACACAGAGAGCAGGGGAGATGTAGCTTTCCTGCCTAAAAATATCCCACTACAAGGAGTAAGGAGACTTCTGCCATGATGATTTAACACTATCCAAACATTAATTAACCCACGTGTTTCCTATAAAATGCTGCAGCCAATCGCAACCTGCCACGGAACAATTCAAACACAAGTTACTCTCCTTTTTACTGAGCTGTTGAAATACACTCTCCCATAGAGCACGCTCCATAGTCTTGCAAACCACGGCAGTTTTCCCACGTAACCTTCCTTAAACAGAGAAACCAAGTGTCCACTAAAACAAGTCCCATCAGAATAACCCCAAGTTCCCCTGCAGACTTTACTTACTCAGCAATCCTCTTGGACAGTTCCATGCAGGAGGAATTGGAATTAGCTGAGAACAGCACCAGCCCACCCTTGGTGATATTCATGATGGCCCCAAGTTCAGTTGATGGCACACAAAACATCAACCCTAAGTTGTTTTGCCGCTTCTAAAAGACTGCAAGAGATCAAAGGCCATGTTAAAAGAAAAAACAAAACAAAAGAAGAAAACACATTGTCTCTGTTTAGAAAGTGCAGTTTCCCAAAAGCCTGGATATTCCAGCATCCCTAGTATCCATTATCCCCACTTTAATAGCTTCCCTATAGCTCTCCAAAGATCCCCCAGGACAACCTTCTAGCACCTACAGGTTTTTTCCTTTTAAAATGTTTTCCTCAGGCTATCATCCAGTAACACTGACACTTTTTTCCATCAGCTTGTCCAGTTCATTTTCCAGAAGCGAGCAACGTTTATTGACTTTTCCAAGATCACAAAGACAGTCAGGGGTAGAACTGAGCTAAAAAGAGCTCCTGGGTCCTGGCTAGAAGAGTCTATTTCCATAGCTGAGTCTCTTTTCATCACTTTGCAGTAACTTATAAACTTACAAATAAGGATGAAATGTAAGGAAGAATTCAATAAAGCTGGCAGCTGTAAATAATGACCTCTTGCACAGCAAATCCACTTGCTGAAGCAGCTGTTGTCATTCTTTGAAAGCAATATTTCTCCTGTGAAAACAGGAGAAAAATATCAGGAGGATATCAGTATCATTTGGTTTTTGTTTCAAATAAAGGCACAAACCACTAATCTCACCAAGGGTTTGATGGGATTCCATTTTTTTACTGTTCTTTGTAAACTACATCTTCACGATTACTTCTAGTATAAAATTTTTGTCAAATAAAAGGAAAAAAAGATTACATTGGCCAGCAGCCCTGGATAGATTGAAGCAGCATTCAACTCAAAATCCTGCTGCAGTTCACTTCTGCTGTATAAATAATCCAATCCTTCATCATCCATTTCAGTATTATGCAGGGGACTGGAAATATGAAATATGAGCGGCATAATTTAAACCAAAGTAAACAAAAGTTACAGCTAAATCAGTAACTTCTTTCCTAGTAAACATCTCCCTGCTGAGAAACAAAATTATCTAATAGTCACATGTTATTGGTTAGAAAAAGCTGGTGATGTACCAACTATTAAGTACTGGAGAACAGCAACTAAAAGAAAAACAAGAGTTTTGTATTTACAGGAACAGCTGGCTAGGTCTGTAATGAAACTACTTCACACCTTTTACAATCAGACACAGTCTCTGCCCAGTTTTGTCACAGGAACCATTCACTCTCCTGAAGAGCCAAAGTCAGGTCAGGAACTTCCTAACAACAAATCTGTTGGTGCCAAGGCTGAGCTCTGCTCAACTGCTGGGAATGAAAACCTGCCTGTCACCAGAACCTCGGAACTGTGCAGAGACCGAGCACCAACAGCGACAATTTCAGCCCCCAGAACACCTGAACATTTCGCTGCACTAAAACCAGAAGGGCCCCCCCATAACCCTAAAGCAAGACCTGTATCCCTCCCAAACTAAACACCTACATAAACTCCCTCCTTTCTTAGCTCGTGTTTCTCTGTTCTGCTGCTCACTCACTCTCTGCAAGTCTCAGCTGTCAACTAATGGCCATCACCCATCAAATATTCATGACGGTGTTCAAGATCCATCTTGGCTCCGCCAGAGCGAGCACAGACCTGGAATGTTTTTAGGTCTCAGAACAGCACCTGAGAGCACTCTGCGTGTGTGCCTGGATGGGAACAGCGTGGAGGCAACTTTCTGTGTTACTAAAAGCATTCACAGAGTGTTCAGAAGGTGTATTTTTTTATCCAACTGCGTGTCTTCTTCTTTCCACAGATCGAGGAAATGAGGAGCCTGTAGAGATCTGAAAAGATGAGTTGATGGCTCCCAACTATTGCTGAGGGTGCACTTCACACCACAATAAGATACTGATGTATTTATAAGAACAGTGAACATTGCTCTTCACGTAACTATAGGTCACGGACTTTCTTGTGGATGTACTTCAGCAGCTACAAGTGGGCTATGGTGTGTGTGGGCAGGGAAGTTGCATTTCAAGAGTAATATGGATATATCAAGCTTCAAACAGGTGTTGGGATGAAAGCAAGCTTAAAAAACTTTATTAGATGTGCAAAGACATGACTCCACAGGGGTACACGGGACCATAACCCTCTGGTTTGAGGGGGGCCAACCTTCCAAGGTTGAACACAAGCACCACAGAACAGGCTGCAGCACAAACTCCTGCCTTTCCTTTTGGGCTGCACACAATTACACAGACACATCATGATGAGCACAATTACTGGGCACACATGGCTTTATGCCTCCATGAACTGAGCATGTCCACACAGAAAGCAACAGAGGCAGTAATAACTGGATGGGATAACCATGGTACTAAGGAATGGACCCCGTGGGATGGAGGGAATCTGCACCCTCTCACCAATCTCCCCACAGGGAATTTTCCCGTCCCTCCACACTCACCGATTCCCCTGGGCTAAGAGACCCCTCCAGCCCACACCTCCCTACCAGTCCTTCAGATGCTCCAGGTGGGTTACACAGGCCCTGCGGTCCCCGTGGATCCCATCCCTCCTCCCCGAGAGCGGCCCGGGCACGCCGCAGCCCCACGCCGCTGGCCCTCACCTGTGGGGCTTGCGGGGAGCCCGAGCAGCCCCGAGAAGCGGCCGCCCAGGAGAGGGTCTCCATCCCTTGAGGGGAGGGCGACGCAGCCCACTCCTCAGGCGTCGGAACCCCGTGTGGGGAAGGGGGATGTCCTGCCCTCACACAGCCCGCTGAAGTGGGCTGAGCGGGCGGGAGTGTCCCTCGCTGAAGGCCTTACCTGCCGGCTCCGGCCCCCCGGCCCCGGGAGAAAGCGGCCCGGCCGGAGGGGAAGGAGGGGGAGAGGCAGAGGCGGCGGCGGAGCTCAGCCCCTCCGGTGCTCCGCGGGCAAGATGGCGGCGGGGCGTGAGGGAGGGAGCGCGGGCGGGCGGGGCGGGCCCGAGGCGACGCCCCCCCCCCCCGCCCCCCGCGCTGAGGGGATTCGGCGCCATCTTCTTCCTCGCCCCGCAGGGCTCGTGGGGATGGGGACGGGGTCTTGGAGTCACAGAATCCTAGAATTTTAGGATCATCAGGGTTGGAAGAGACCTTCAAGACCATCCGGTCCGACCACCAACCCAGCGCTACCACGAAACCACATCATCCCCCGCCAGATGTGGATGCCTCTTTCGACACTTCCAGGGATGGTGGCTCCCTCACCTCCCTGGGCACCCATTCCAATGCCTGACCACACGGACAAGGAAAAGAATTTTTCTAATATCTAATGTGAATCTCCCGTGTCTCATCTTAAGGCCATTTCCAAGACCAACCCCGTCCTCACTACAACATCCTCTCAGGGAATTGAAGAGAATGATGAGGGCCCTTGAGCATCCTCCAGACTAAACAAACCCAGTTCAGCCATTCCTTATAAAACACCTTTTCTAGACCTGTCATGAGCCTTGTTGTCCTTTGCTGGAAAAGAGAAGTACAGCTCTGAGTTCCCAGCCGGGATGATGTGGGAACCCCAACACCACAATTCAGCTGCCCCCCCTCCCAAAAAAATTACCCCTGGTGCAAAATCCGTGTGGAATAACGCGATGGTGTCCACAGGGTGCCATTATTTTGGAGCATCCCCAGCAGAGAGGGATGGACAGGCGGCTGCCACGCTGCTCTGGGCGTCTCCGTCGCTGTGGCCGGTCCTCTCCATCCCCGCCGGACACTGAGCCACCACCTGGCTTTTGCCATCAGCAAAGTGTTTGTAGAAAAAGAGGCATTTCTGGAAAGTAAATGAAGAACAGAAACTATCAGCGGCCTCTCAGTTCCGTGTCAAAAGCGCACACGATTTATCCAGACTCCTCTCAGGACTCTCCCTGCCACATACATCGGTTGAACAAAGATTGTTTTGTCATCTGAAATGAGACTCTTATTTCAGTCACCCTGTTTAAAAAGGAAAAAAAAAAAGCTTTATCCCAAGACACCCATGATAAAACTGCTTTGAGGAAGTTACAGTCATCCCACACAGACACACATCCCTCCTTTAAATACAAAACCCAAACACCATGTTTTTTCCCCAGACTGCGCGGTTAGAACCTGTTTTAAATTACATTTCTCAGTACGTCCAAGTTGAACAGCGTTTTATGGATCAGAATTTTAGCATTTAGCATAAAGCTACAAATCAGGTACTTTCTGCTACAGCTTTTCTCACAAAAAGCAATTAAATTTGATTATTCCTGGACTGCAGGGTGCACTGGAGCAGAGCTGAGCATCCCAGCAGATATTTCTGTCCACACTGGCCTTAAAGTAAAAGAGGAGGAAAAGCCCCAGGCCAGCTCACCAAACATGCCTGCAAAGGGACAACATTAAATTCATCGTTTGAAACCTCTTTTCTGCCACTACAAGCTGCATCTTCCACTTTAAACATTCACAGGCCAGTGTTTTCCCCAGATTTCACATTTGCTTCTTGCTTCATGCGTTCCAAGACTTGGTTGTGTCCTTTATTGATTTTTCTTTCAGCGGGCTGGAGCTGGGGAAGGAGAAGCCATTTAACCTGGAGCCGTGGAGCAGACGCCGAGCGCTCCACTCGCAGGCTCACAAAGCCAGGACATCTGTCAGAAATATGTGAGCAGAGAGGCCATCAGCCTCTTAGATGCTACAGTGATCCTCTGCCTTTCCTACATCCTTTTCCAAATTACACCGAGGTGTAAGGGAATAGTTCCGTCCCTCGCCATCCCCACCTTTCCCAGTCCGTGTTTTTCTGCTTCCAGGCTGGTGCTTCCACACAGCTGATTCAGGATCATTGACCCAAGCAGGGTCTTTTTTTTGTTTTAGGGCTTTTAGGACAAATAGGGAGAGGGGTGAGCTTTTTGTTGGCCTCTTCACAGAGCAGCAGAGATTTCTCTTAGCATCGGTCTCCCTTGCAGGATTCCGCTACAGGCTGGTGTGGCAGAGCAGTTTAATGCAGAACAACCAGAAACAACACTCGGTGAAGCACTGACCCATAATGCAATTAGCAGCCTTCCCCAGAAGCATTTTTCAATACCCCAGGGCACTCAGAATTTGCTGACTGTTTGATTTGTGCTGCCCCAAATTCCTGACATTGCTTAAGCAAACCGCAGGACCAGGAACTAAGTGATCCTGTCTTCTGATCCTGTTTATAAGGCTACTGGCTTTGTTTTCTTAGAGAAAAAGAATCAATTGCTTTCCCACCTCTGTCTTCCTGATCAGAGGAATACCAGTTTAAATCTCATCTCCCAAGGGAGAGGGAATTGTTTAACTCGACAACATTCTATCCAAATGCTAAGAGTTCAACAAACAGTTGCTACAAGACGAGCACACTGATTTTATTTCATTTGCAATGATTCCATTAGCAGCCATCTGAAGAATTTGGAAAATTTGCTGGGTGTGAACACACTGGCTCACAGAGATTTGTCGTTCTTAACCCAGATGCGACCCTGGCAAGCAGAGATGAGCAAAAATCTCCTCCCCACACACATCTAGTCCAGCCAAGGTGAAGGGCACTGCTCATCCAGCACTGGGCTGGACGACAGCCTGCATCCATCACCTGAGAGAAGATAAATGCTGCTGTCACCCAGGCTCCCGAGCTCCATCCATCACTGCTCAGCCAGGTTGGCTTTTGTTTGTTTGGAGTTTTTTGTTAAAAAAAAAATAAAGTGGGTGTTAAAGCTCACCTACCAAACCACCTGGCAGTGAGAACTATCAGACATGGTGCACCAGAGAAATGCTATGATTCGATCCTGACAGAGCCCTGTGGATAGGTTTGGTCTCTCCCAACAAATAAAGGCATCTCAAAACCATCCTTTACCCTACACAGCCCCTCTGAGCCTGCAGGGAGGTTCTGCAGCACACAGACACCTCCACACTGAGCACAGACCAAAAGCCATCACCTCCCTGCGCCCCTGCCTTCAGCTTTACTGCCTGGGGGACGACTGTGTCCAATTTCCAGAAGATTCTGCCTTGGATACTACCCAGCGAGGGAGGCAGAACTCAAAGCAACTATAAATGCATTTTGGAATTGATGGAAGGAGGTGTAATTTTATCATATCTTGGGAGTGATCTGGAAATAGCATTCCCCGTGCCTGGGAAGCAAAGTGCTGTAATAAAGGTCCTGGAGCAGGGTACACATCTTCTCTGCCTGAAGGGCTGTGGCAGTAGACAGCACTCATTGCTTTATCAAATATTACTGCTTGGCTGTCTGTGGGAAACGGGCACAGACTCATTTGTCACAGTCATGTTCTCCCTGAGTCACAAAGCTCTGACTGAAGGAGTCGCTGGGTTCAGGGTTTTTTCCTATTTCCAACTGCGCTCCCGGTTCCGGGTCAGTCTGTAATGTTTAACAGATCTGCTGCATCAGCGCCAGCACAGACACGGGGTTATCTCCAACCAGCCTCCCAACAAGGAAACGAGAGGTTTGTGGGAATACCTGGAGTGTGACAGGTCCTGCACAGACAGACGGCTCGAGCTGGATATCAGGGCGAGGGTTTGGACAAACACTGCCCTGAAACAAAAGCCGGTTGTGGTGCCTCGTGTTTGCCCGGTAGATTCCCTCTGCTTTGCTGTGCATGGGCAGCTCTGTCCTGCAGAGTCTGTGTAACATCCTGTTCACGTCCATCACCTGATGTTTACAGGTGTGGTTTGCCCTTTGATTGCCCTTTAGGCAAAAGTGGCTCGACTGCACAGTGAAAGCATGTGATTTTAGGGAATTGGAACAGCTAGGCAGTCTGTGTCAAACACTAATTAGTGCCCTATTCCTCCTTGTCCTACCAACTGCGTCCCAGCATGATTTGCCCTTTCCCTCACTAAGCTGCAGCTCCTTTCCAAAGAACACACAGGCACCATGCCCTGTGCAGGCATTTAGTGAGCACAGGAAGGGCCTGACTTGGTCACTGTGGAGCAATTTTGCAGATTAAAGCAGAATTCAGTGTATGAGAGCAGGTCCTGTGCTTTGCATGCGCAACTGGGGGACACAAAGAAAGATTTGGTACCAGCCTTGGCCCATACACTAAGCAGGAGCTGGGACAGGTGTAGGGAAGGAGCAAAGTGAAACCAGCAAAGAGTCTCCCATATCCTGCCCAGGTGGGTGCCAACCAGGACCAGCCCTGGGTCAGCGAGAGCAGATTAACCCCCGTGCTGGGAGTGAGACTCTCACCCAGCTGCTACACCAAGGAAAGGCTGAGCCTTACTCCAGTCTCTTCAGCCTACCTCGCTTACTGCCACTATTACCAACACCTCCTTCACAGAGAAGCTTTCTATCAGTACATCTCCTCTAACTCCCTGTATTATTTCCTGCCTGATTGCAGCAAGCTCTGGAAGAGGTTCTGCTCTCAGACCTCTACGCACTGTCTTTGACCTTGTCAAACAAGGCAATTCCCCAAGTTCAAGAGTGGGACACTTAAAAATTTTACTCACCAGGAAAGTTTCACCAGAGGAGAGGCGTGGGGACTGTGAGGTTTCCCAGAGGCTTTTATTGTCTCATTAAGCTCTCCTTAATGAGAATTTCCTCACCTGCTGCAGTGCCCCTCCCATTCATTTGCATTCACTATCCTGCTGCTGGTACTTTCAAGGCTGTTTTAGCTCCCACTCCTTCCTCTTTCTTCGTAACTATTCTGAGCCCAGTTTTTATCCTCCTGCTGTCATCCAGGTCCCAGGGAGAAAATACTTTCTCCTCTTGAGTTACTGCTTGTCATGTCCTCCTTGGCTGGTTTCCTCCCTGACATCTCTGCAGCTTCTCCCAGCTCCAGAGTCGCTTGCAGTGGTCTCTGCTCCAAAGCAAGGCAGCAACAGCTCCTGGTGAGATCCCTGACTTAAATGCTTGCTAAAAGCTTGCTTGTTCTCTCAGCTAAGGCTGCCGATGCGCAGCCTGGACCACACACACCTCGATGCCTGAGCCCCGAACACCCCAGTGGCTCTGCCCATCCCAGCCCGCTTTTTGTAGGAGTGGGGCTGTCGGATCAGCCCCTCTGCTGGGCCAATGGGGCCTCACAGCAGCAGGGCAGTGGGTTCAGCACCTTTCTCAATGACTGCAAATACTGGGGGTTCAGGCTGTTCCACCTATCCCCTGGCATCTGAAAGAGCCTTGACAGCCAAGCTGCGTCAGAGGGGGCACAGCTGCCAAAGCAGCCGTTCGGCCTCCTTGGGTTGCCTGTTGGAAAGTATTTCCCCCTTTTTCTCATTCAAGCTTTTCTAGATAAGCATATGGCACATGGAAATATCAGAGAGAATGAACTGCCTCCTAGTTGGGAATGAGGGACTGACAATTATCCCTGTGATAATGAGATAGTCTGAACATGAGGGAACTCGATACAATGGGAGATTTATCTTGGAAGCAGTCTCTTGGCAGCCTGGCCTGTCTTGTTCTCAGCACGGTTTCCCATTGCACAAAGGGCAGGGATCAGACCCAGGATGACAGATCCATCTCTATCTCGAGCTCATCCTACTCAGTTACCTATGGCTTTTCCAGTGGTAATTCCTTACATCACCCAGACACGTTAAATCACGTTGTCCCATTGGAATCTGTACCCACCTTGGATCTCCAAATGACCCAACAAATTGCCTTCTTTCCTACCACAAACCAGGTCAACACTTCAAATCCTGACCTTCAAGGCTGCCAGGGTGAGGGGAGAGGCAAGACAGGAGTCCGAGGCCTTGGTCCTACACTCGGGGAGACTCTTGCCACAAGGAGTAATGTGGATTCTGCAAACAGATAAGGAAAACCAGAAAGAGCAAACGCGAGTCTGCACAACCTTGACACGGCAATCGATGCTGTAGTTTACCACCAGGAGCAAGTAAATAGCCCCAGAGTTACGTGCTGCATAGCAAACATTGCAGTTTTATCTGCATGACAGGCAGCAATTTGTGGCAAAGGTTAAATCTCTTTGTTCACTCAAGCTTGACATGTGATGGTCGTGTTACATTCCCTGCTCTCAGCGGGTTTGTGCGTGAGTGTGAGGTTAAGTGCATGTGTGCCTTTAGGATCACGACCTTCATTCAATATTTCCTGGCCCAGCAGGCCCATCATTAATCCCCAACATGTTCAAGTGACAGCTCTCACTCGTAACGTCATCCATGCAGAACAGCGAGGTACGTGTAAATTCCTACACTTCGGCTGGGAGTCAGAGATTTTCCAGCCACCAGAGCAGGGAGGCTTCAAGGCAGGTTTCTGACAGGATGAACAGGACAATTGGTAGGTTGAACTGTTTTACAGGTAAATTGGGTAGGGCAGGAGAGGGAGGTGTGATACAGTCACTGCTCACTCAGCTGCCGAGGATGGGCTGGGAATGACAACACCTCAGTGCTGTCATTCCCTGTTACATGACCAGCATTTTCTGCTCACAAAAATTTAAGAGTTCCAGAGGCTTATGAAGCCTGTAGGAAAGTCCCCACCATCTTCCTCCTGGACAGTTTGCAAACATGAAACCTGACCAGACTCAGCTCAGCCACTTGCTCTTCTTTCTCCTCCCAGTCACTGTTTTCAAATGTACCCAAGGGTCTGAAACCCAACAATAAACCCTAACCATGGTCTGGCAATCAGATCCACGTGCCCCAGGCAAGTCCTCACACCCAGGTCACGTCCTGTCTGCGACACTCAGAGAGCTGCTGCTAATACCAGTGATTTGTTTCCAAATTCTAGATATTTAATCTTTTTATCTGCTCGTTCTGTTACCAAAGATGAGCCTGCTTGGTCAGGTTGGATCAAGTGTTTTATCCCACAGGCAACACAACAGGCTGGTTATGCTTTACACAGGTTTATTGGGGGTTAATATTCATTCACCAACAGCACAAAGTAACAGATCTCCGCTATTTAAGGGCTGAAAACATGTCAAATACAAACAGAGACAAGCATTGCTCAGAAACAGTTATGCTGTACATCAAATCTGAGTAACAGCAGCATGACCACTGATTTGTCCTGCCTGAGGAGAGAAAAGATGAGTGTCTTACTCACTATTCCATTCCCTACAAAAATACATACAGCCTCTTTCTGTAAAAGATGCATAAACAAGAGTCAAAAGGCACAAGGAGTAAAATGCTGCTACTTTGACCCACCTTGCTGCAGCTCCAGAGAGTTCCTCCATTCCCATTTGTGTGTTAAATCATAGCACACTTGAGACACCTCCAAAACACAAAATCACACCTTGTTAGCATGTGCAGCCCTTCGCAGTCCCCAGTCCCATGATCTGAGCTCTGAAATGAGGGAAATCGCAGAGAAAAGAACGGCGCCTTCCACACCAGCGCCCGCTCAGACCCTCGGGACCTCCACTTCTGAAGCAGACCTGGACTTGCGCCGGCTGGTCAGGCTGCCCAGGACCGACTCCTCGCTGAAGGCCCCTTCAAAGGTCGACAGGATGGACTGGCGAAATTTCTCCTTGAAATCAGACCCCACAAAGACGTACAGGATGGGGTTCATGCAGCTATTGAAGAAAGCAAGGCTGGAAACCAAGGGGATCCCTATGTAAAGGGCCAGCTTCATCTCATGGCTGGTAGAGTTTTTGGATATTTCCAGCAAGGAGAAGACATGATAGGGGAAATAACAGAGGAAAAACGAGACTGTGACAGCGATGATGATTCTGTAGGGCTTTGCAGAGTTGGCCAACTGCCTTCTTTTCAGCTTGACAGCAACGACGCTGTAGCAGATGAGAATCACCATGAAGGGGATGAGGAACCCACATAAGAATCGCGTGACGATCATCGCTTTGTGCCGCATCCTCCACAGCCTGCGTGTTGCCTCGGACGCGTAGTCATCGGACAGCGCAAAGTTATTGTAACAGCTGGTGACGTTCCTGGCGCTGACCACAGTGTCCCGAAAGACGAGGTACGGGGAGCTGAGCAGGACAGCCAGGACCCACGTCCCCAGCGCGATCCTGGCCGCCAGCTCCGGGCTTCTCCGGTTGTGAGACCAGACGGGAAAGGCCACGGAAACACAGCGGTCGATGCTGATGACCGTCAGGAGGAAGACACTGGCAAACATGTTGAGGAAGGCGATGGTGCTGTTCAGCTTGCACAGGAGCTTCCCAAACGGCCAGTGGAAGCCCAGGGCGGTGTAGGCGATGCTGAGGGGCAGGAAAAAGGTAAAGATGAAGTCAGCTATGGCCAGGTTGAGGAACCAGACAGAATTCACTGTCTTCTTCATCTTGAAGCCTGCAATCCAAATGACGAGGCCGTTCCCTGTCACGCCCAGCAAGCAGGAGACGCTGTACACCACCATGGAGAGGATGTGCATGGTCTTCTGGAGGCCGGAGTAGGAGTCATGGTCAGTGGCGTTCTCAGGCTGCTCCGTGGGGCAGCTGGCAGAGAAGGGGGAAGGGGAAGAAGAGGTGCTGTCCATCACTAGCAAGCCAAGACCTGAAATTACAACAGCGCTGTTATCTGCGGTTCCTATGGCTCAAGAAGGGTGAAAAACTTTGTGGGAAACTGTCCACAAAATGTGTAGGAAAAGCCAGAATAGATAAATGAATTTATAATTAATATAAAGTCCTTCTCTATAGCACGTGCAGCTGCACCTCGCAGAAACCACCTCAGCCAGAGAAACCAATCTCAGTTTTGCTGTTGGTGTTGGTGCTGTCAGAACACCTTTATCCAATGACAGCAACAATCCATCATGGGCCAGCAGCAAAACCGTGGAAAGCCAGATCCCCCAGTGACAAGTCCTCTTTGCATGACCAGTAACAAATTACGACAGCAAAGCTCTCTAGACTGGTAACAGTGATGTTAACAGACTATTTCTTCAGCAAGCCCCTTCCAGGGAGGCACAGAACAACACCTGAGCTGTATCCAGGTGTAACCATCAACCCTTTACCCACCCACTACCCTCTGGTGAGCCCACCCTGCTCCTCATCTCTCCTGCTGATCCTGGCATTTGCCTTGGCAGGTCCCAGCAGGACTCACCGTGGTGTTCCTTGGCCGTTCTGCCCACAGCGGGTGGTCTCGCCTCCTGGCTGACTCCCCTTCTGCTGCTCCTCTCCAGGGTGACTCACACTGCCTCGCCCCATTTTCCCATGGCTTGGGATCACGAGTTTAGTAGGATCACTTGTTCCCTAATCTTCTTCCTCAATTAGTGGTGTGTTGATTTAACCCCTGAAACTCTGGAGGGTGCAGGTTCCCTGGGGACAGTTGGCCAAGCCCACCCACTAACTCAGACTTGAAGAATGAAGACAACATGGCCCCTCTCCTGCCTGCGCCATTCATCCTCCTGGCAGCTCTCCCTCCCGAGCACCTGGAAATCCCTCCATGCACCGGGGTGCCCTGCAAGAGGGGACAGGGCCCGCTCTGCTCCCCACAGCAGTGGCCCTGTGCCCAACCCGTGCCATGACCTGGCAGACCAGCTATCCTGGAGACACGGTCTTGGCTGGGGGGTATTGGGGGTGCCTGGAAGTGCTCCCTGCCCGGTGCAGGGTGTGAGGGAGTCCCGTCTTTTGGCCCACGGGGGAAGTCGCGGGACACTGGGAACCCCGCAGGGCTGGGGGAGAAACACCTGCGGGTGCACGGCAGGCAGGGCTGGAGCTGTGGGTGACGACAGAGGAGGGGGACGGCGGAGGCGCGACAGCAGCGAGTCCCCCGCCCCTCCCGGCCCGGCCAAGGTCACCCGAGCCCCGGGCGCCACGTGCGAGCCGCGCCGCCGGCCCCGCCCCTGCGCGGGCCAATGGGAGGCGGGGAGGGGGCAGAGCGCGGCGCTGATTGGCCCAGGCGCTTCCCGAGCGGATTCCCCGCCGCCGGTCCCGGGGCGGAGCGCGGCGCTGATTGGTCGCGGCGCGGAGGGGCGGGGCCCGGCCGGGCTTTGGTAGCGCGCGGGCTCCCGCGCGGTAGCGGGATCAGGATCCGGTAAGGACCGTGCGGGGCCGGGCCCGGCCCGATCGGGACGTGCGGCGTGGGCAGAGCAGGGCTAGGGCACGGCACGGCACGGCGCTGGTCCCCGCGGCCCGGGGCAGGGCAGAGGGGCGCGTCGCCTGGAGTTTCTCGGGATGTGGGAGGTGATGGAGTCGGTATACAAGGGATGCAAAACTAGGCAGGGATAGAGCTTCGGGGATGAGGTTCGCCAGGTGAGCTGCCAGGGCTGGACTGGTGTCCACCATCAGAGGGGACGTGGTAGGAGGGGTCTCATCCTGACTGGGAATGGGAGCTCTGTCCCCCTTGAGCCAGAAGCAGTGAGCGCGAGTGCTGCTGCAGCCTGTGCTGGGGGACACGCAGGACCCAGGCATCCTGCTCAGAGCCAGAGCACTTCCCCTCGCAGCCCTTTGCCCAGCCCAGCCTCCCTGGCAGGGACGATTCCCACCCTGCCAGTGAGGCCTGGGCTTGGGCCAGAGCATAGCCGAGCATCCCTGTCCAGCGAGGGCGGCATGAATGGACTTCGGGAGCTTGGCGCAAGGAAACCATGTGGGATTGCTTAATAACCTGCTCACGGCCCTTCACCCATCCTTGCGTGGTTAATGAGTAAAAAGATGCATTGTTCTCTGCCAAGGCAGCAGCTGGGCTGTTACTCCTTCCCCAAGAGTGGCAGTGGCATCGACTGGGCCAGAGGGCTCCTGCCAGGCCTGGGCATCGCACATGCCATGGAACCAAGCAGAGGCAGAGCTGCTGCCTCACGGGGCCTCTCAGCTCCACAAGATGCTTCAGTCAGGGTTTGGGGCAGGACTCTGACCTGCTGGGGTTTTGCCCAAGGGAAAGCAGCAGAGAGGTTTAAGTGTGGCCATCATAGCGTGTGTTAAAACTGAGACCTGTGGGTATGAGCACCTCACTGCGCTTGAAATTAAATATCAGGCACTGCTGAGCTGGGCAGGGGGAGCTCAGGGAGGGGTGGTGATGGGAGAGTATCAGACATAAAAAAAGCACTGTAATTAACAAACTGATCTTAAATCAGCGGGGGAAGCCTGACAGTTGTGTGTGTTTTCCTCACCCAGCCCATGGCTGGTCCCTTTGTGTTCTCTGTGAACATGTGGGACGGCAGCAGGCAGCACACAGGGAGATGAGGGGGCACCAGCCCCGCTGCCGTCCCACAGACTGCCCTCTCCCCTGGCAGGTGACTCGGACGCAGCAGCAGCACCATGGCGAGCTCAACACAGGGCCTCCCCAGCGCCGAGCTCTGGGCCTCCCATAACAAGATGGTGATAGAGCCGCTGGACACCAGTGACCCGGAGGTGAGAGCCCCTTCCTGGCTCCTGCCCAGCTGCTTCATTCATCCCCCAGCCAGCCGTGGGGATGCTGACCTCCTCGAGCGAGGGGCGTGGCAGGGTCCAAGGCTGAGCTGCTGGAACCCATCCATCCTCTGTACCCTCTCTGTGACTGGCTGGGATCAGCTGTACCAAGAAGGGTTCTCATCTCCCTTCTCCAGCACCTTTCCAGGCTCCTGTCCAAGCCCCGTCCCCTCTGAGGGTACATTCCTTGTGGTGGAGCATCCACATCTCCGTGCAGAGCCGGCATGGGTGAAGCCGTTTCTCTCCTCTCCCAAAGGTGCACAGCATCATCAAGAAGGAGAAGCAGCGGCAGAGGCTGGGGCTAGAGTTAATCGCATCGGAGAACTTTGCAAGCCGAGCGGTCCTGGAGGCCCTGGGATCCTGCATGAACAACAAATACTCCGAGGGTTACCCAGGACAGAGGTACGGGGCTAGGGCAGAGTCCCACCAACCCAAACCCTCACAGGGTGGGAGAGGAACCCCCCATCCCGCCAGGCCTCCCCTCTGAGAAGGAAAAGATGTCCTTATGCTGGCAGCCAGGCTCTTCTAGGACAAGATCTGACCTTCTCAGCCTCTGTCCTTGGCCACACATGGGACAGGCTCAGCAGGGTCATGTCTGCTGTGGCTGCACAAAAAGGGCATCACCCCAGTTTCTCCCCAGCTTGGTCACAGGGACTGTTCTGAGTAAAGAGTTTGGTTTTACTCCCTGCCCTGTCCTTTACTGCAGGTACTACGGTGGGACAGAGTTTGTGGATGAGCTGGAAAGGCTGTGCCAGAAGCGAGCCCTGCAGGCCTACCAGCTCGACCCCCAGAAGTGGGGAGTCAATGTCCAGCCCTACTCAGGTAATGGGGTGCTCAGGAGAGCCAGGACAGTTGCCCAGGCCTCGGTGTGCCCCAGCATTCATAACCAGCCCCGTGTGCTCTCGCTGCAGGGTCACCAGCAAACTTTGCGGTGTACACGGCCCTGGTGGAGCCCCACGGCAGGATCATGGGGCTGGACCTGCCCGATGGTGGCCACCTCACCCACGGGTTCATGACGGACAAGAAGAAGATCTCTGCCACCTCTGTCTTCTTTGAGTCCATGCCCTATAAGGTACGGAGAGCTGCTCCAGCCAGAGCCAGGATGCAGTTAGCATAAGTGTTGGTGCCTCCTGAAGTTAAAAGTACCATCACCAGGCTGCCAGCACCCCCTCCTGCAGGACAGCACTGCAGGTGAGCTTCACCACAGCGAGGTGGCTGAACCCTCCTCTTCCTCTCCCAGGTCAACCCCAAGACTGGTTACATCAACTACGACCAGCTGGAGGAGAACGCCCGGCTCTTCCACCCCAAGCTGATCATAGCAGGTAAGGATCACGCCTGTACTGACCTCCCTGGTGGCACAGCCTGGGTGGGGGTGGCTCCCTGAAGCCAGCAGCACTCCCGTAAGCCCACGGATGCTGCAGTGCCAGGAGGAAACCTCCACCACAACCACTCTGGAAGGAGCTTGTGTACCGTCCCCAGCTGGGCTGTCCACACCACAAGCCTGGTCCTGGGGCTGTCCCAGGGTCCTGCACATCTGCTCCTGTCCCCTCCTCATCGCCTCTCCCCGCAGGTGTCAGCTGCTACTCGCGGAACCTGGACTACGCCCGCATGCGGAAGATCGCCGACGACAACGGGGCCTATCTCATGGCCGACATGGCCCACATCAGCGGGCTGGTGGCCGCCGGCGTGGTGCCCTCGCCCTTCGAGCACTGCGACATCGTCTCCACCACCACCCACAAGACCCTGCGGGGCTGCAGGGCTGGCATGATCTTCTACCGCAAAGGTGCCCGACCTGGCTGGGGTGCCAGGAGAAACGCTGCAAGTTAACGCTCCTTCCTGCTCTCACTGGGAAGGAGGGAGGGCAGAAAGATCCTGGGAGTGTCTGGGGAGCTGCTCTGGGCTAACCCTGGCTCAGATTTGAAAAGGAACAACCACTGTCCCTGCTCTGAGCGGCCAGGAAGTGAAAGAAGCTCGTGGAAGAAGGGAGGCCCTGCTGCCTCGTGACCATGTCCTCCTTCTCTCACAGGCACCCGCAGCGTGGACCCCAAGACAGGCAAGGAGATCCTCTACAACCTGGAGAGCCTCATCAACCAGGCAGTGTTCCCGGGGCTGCAGGGAGGCCCACACAACCACGCCATTGCAGGTACGCAGCCAGGCTGGCTACCAGCTCCAGCATGGCAGAGGGAGCTGGCAAAGGTGTCCTGGCAGGGCTCGGACCCCCAGCAGCAGCACGGGAGGCTCCAGCTGCCCTGCAGGGCTCACAGCCTGGGGACACTGCGGCAGAAGGCAGCTGGTTGATCCAGCACTGCCCAAGGAGTGACCAAGCCTGTCCTATCCCACGTTTTGGTTCATGGCGATGCCGCCAGCCTGGTCAGGGGAAAGGAAGGGTCAGTCCATTAGTTTGTTCAGCTCCCGGATGGCTTCTGCTGGCAGTGCCATGCATCTCCAGCTCTGCCAGTGGGAGCCCCCCAAAACTGACCCTGGCCTGCCTCCCTCCACAGGGATCGCCGTGGCACTGCATCAGGCCATGACACCTGAGTTCAAGGCTTACCAGCAGCAGGTGGTGGCCAACTGCAAGGCATTCTCAACAGCACTGATGGAGATGGGCTACGACATCGTCACAGGTGAGGACGTGTCTTGGCAATGGGATGGTGCTGACCCTGGGGTCTGAGCCAGGCCATAAGGGCAGCACTTCATGGACACCATGGGCAGGTGTTGGTGCAATTCCTCAGGACATCTACAAACCTGTTCTGAGCCCAATTCCCCCAAACCAGGGGCAGGCCCTGGTTAAATCTCAAGTCTTTTTTTTGCTGAAGTTTCCTGTGGGAGCAGCATTTTCCCAATCTCACATCCCCACCAAACCCCTCTCTTTGCAGGGGGCTCTGACAACCACCTGATCCTGGTGGACCTGCGCAGCAGAGGCACGGACGGTGGCCGGGCCGAGCGGGTGCTGGAGCTCTGCTCCATCGCCTGCAACAAGAACACGTGCCCTGGTGAGGGATCCCACAAACTCTGCCGCTCCTGGCTCCTGCTCCGCTCCGGGAGCCGGGCTGAAATCCCACAGGTGGTGGTTTCCGTGCCAGGTTTGGTCACGTGTGCCTTGTTGTGGTGCAGGTGATGTCAGCGCCCTGCGCCCCAGCGGCCTCCGGTTCGGGACACCGGCTCTCACCTCCCGCGGCTTCCGGCAGGACGACTTCCGCAAGGTGGCCCAGTACATCCACAGAGGTGAGCCCGGGGCGTGTGGGGCCGGGCCTCAGCTCCAGCTCCAGCCTGGGCCAGGGCAGCCCCCCGGCTGAGGAGGCACCAGCTGAGCCACGCTGGAGCCGTCCCCACAGCTGGCAAGGAAGCACACCCACAAATGAGGAATAACCATCCTACCTGCACATCTGGATGTGGGAGAGGACATCTGGCCACAGCTGGGACCAGCCGAACTCTCCCTACTGCACAGGCAGTGGGCTGAAAGCCTGTCCCTCTCGCAGTTTTCTCCCAGTTGTCCTCAGGAATTCCAACTTGTTTCCCAGGGCAGCGAGTCCATCAGATGGGAAGGAGGGAGGGAGCAGGGCTGTGTCCCAGGGAGCAGCAGGGCTGGGAGAGCCGTGGGATGCAGCAGCTGCCAGGGCTGACCAAGACATCTCCATCCTGGCAGGGATCGAGCTGGCTCTGCGCGTGCAGAAGGACATGAGCCCCAAGGCCACGCTGAAGGAATTCAAGGACAAACTGGAGGAGCCAAAATACCGTGGAGAGCTGAAGGCACTGAAGGAAGAAGTAGAAGCCTTCGCAGGCACGTTCCCGCTCCCAGGGCTGCCTGTCCTGTAAGGGGACACGGCCATGCCCGCTTCCAGAGCCACGGGAGTACACCCGGGATCGTGGCACGCTCACAATCCCCAGCCTGAGATCAACACCCCAGTGCCTTCTGCTGGAACTGCAGCAGCAGCTCCTCCTTTGGCTCTTACTGCCCTTTCCCCTCCCATGGAGCACAGGGGCCCCCTGAGTACAACCCCTGTGGGGGCACCAGACCTTCACCACTGTGTCACCACTGGGACCGAGCACCATGTCACCCTCACCTCATGGCCAGGTGCCATCCTGCTGGCCGTGGAGCAGCAGAGATTTAGGCTGGTCTGTCCACATTCCCTGGACACCCTGCCCATGGCAGCGTGAGGGATGGGGGCTCCAGCTGCACAAGAAACCTCAGAGCCACTAAAAGTCCCCCTGGTTTCAGCCTCAAGGATTCTCCCTCTGTGCCTTGCCACCTCCACAAGGCCAAGCCTTGTCCTGAACATCCCTCCTGGGATCACCATCCCATCCTAACCAGATCCTCCAGTACTTTCTCAGACCCCTTGGCACAAAGCTTATGTTGAACCATTTTTTAATAAGCACGGTAAAATTAAGAATTTAACCACAATGTATGACAAGAATTATAAGCTTTAAAAAATACGACCAATTTTTTTTTTTTTTGTATTTCAAAAATATCTGAACCCAAATAAATATTTTTTTTTTTAAAAGTACATTTCTCAGACTAGTCATTTGGTGTTAACATCTGTTAAACTCTTGTGCAGTAACACTTACAGCACGACACTAAGACATGCTTCTTGGATTTCTCCTGGTCACACTCGCCCTAACTACTGACGCAAGCATTCGGCACGCACAGGCACACACACGGAACTCAACATGCAGGAATAGGATACAGTGCTTTAAAATAACATGAGAATTCATCACGGCCTCCTGGCAGCCCTCAGAGGCAGCTCCCAGCCCAGCCCAGCCCCATCCCCGTGCCAGCAGCCGTGCTGCCGGCAGGACCGGGTACCCTGCTTCTGCCTTCCAGTTAACTCCGTCTCGGGGAGCAGCGGGTGGGGGGTTTGCGGCCCCTCCAACACCGGGGTGCAGTTTGGTGCTCTGACATTGTGCTCTGGGGCAGGTGTTCTCCTGCAGCCTGGGCAGCTTCCCGAATTCCCATCACACCCTGTTGCAGGAGCCTTCTCACTGTGCTGCTACAAGCCCCGGGTCCTGCCCAGCCCCTGGAATCTGCAGCGTGGGCTGTCCCCCACCACCAGACCAGAGGGCTCAGGACCCTCATGCTCAGTAAAACCCCAAGAACTGGCCTGGGGGCACAGAGCCATCAGCTCCCACCCCTGGAGTGCCTCTCCCACCCTCCCACCATGGTGAATATTGCTAGAGTATAGGCAGCTCCTCCCTGCCAAGGCAAGGCAGCTGTGGAGCTGCTCAGAAGTGATTGCTATCAGATGAAAGGAAATCTGAGCACTGTTCTCTGAGAAATGAAACCTGTGTAGGGTTAAGATCACCTACAGCTATGGCTGACCCTCCTGGGGTGGGAGCTGGAAGCGGCAGGTTTGTGGAGAGCAGAGCAGGGGCTGGCAGCTGGGAAGAGGGGGAGTGGGAAATGGGAGCCCTCTCTCCTGGCCAGGGGGAGGCTTCTGCTCTGATAACTCTCAGTCAGGTCGAACACCTCCTCTCCCCGGCAGCAAGGAGGGAGCCAGCGTGGCCGTGCGGGAGCGGGGACATGCTGGGCTGCAGCACTCACGGAAGCAGGGGTGGGCCATGCAGGGCACTGCTGGCTCTGGCAGCTGAAAGGCTGGTGAGGATGGCACTGCCACTGCCAGGAACCCGCCCTGCTCCTCGTGGAAGGATGGCTCAGGCAAGACGACAACGCACGTGCCAGAACTCGTGGCGGGAGCTATCAGTGCAAAGGTTGTGGCTTGTTGTTAGTCTGTGAATATCAGAGCCTGGTGAGAGACCACACCAGAGACGGGGGAAGATCCTAAAGTGCCAAACAGGGATCTGAACTGTACAGGAGCAGAAGAACAGAGACAGAGAAATTACAGAGGAAAGAGGAATTCAGCTCCCAAACACCAGCTGCGCTTGGAATCCCCCCAGTTTCTGCCGCCACAAGCAGAGAGGGCAGGTTGGGCTCCAAATGCACTGAGGTGCCACAGCCCAGTGTTAACTCCCCATTTTCCAGTCCAAGTTCAGAGGTTACACTGCTGAGAGGAGGACAAGCACTCCACGGCGTGTTACAGATAATCCCAGAGCTCCCGTTGGAAGTCGGGTGATGTTCCAGCCAAGCCCCCGGGGCATCCTCCCCAATCAGAGCTGCTTTGTGGCGGAGAGGTGAAGCAGGTCAGACAGGTGGTAGTGCAAGTATTGCTCAACACGGCCTTGAATATCAGATACTACAGGTTGGACAGAGGGAGCAAGAAGTGAGTTATCAATTTGTGAGCACAGCTGAACACCATAGGTCGAGACCACTGTGACTAAGATGAGCCACCAAAAATCATCTCTCCCACTCCGCGCTGGAGGAAGACGTGAGTGAGTCAGCAGGAAAAGAGTCTGTCCCTCCCTCCCTCCTTCAACCCAAACAGCTGTAGGTTGTTTTTCAGCAGGAAACAAGCTCCTGTTTTGAGCACTGCTCCAGAGCAGGACGCTGGGAGCTTTCATTTGCCTGGTGTCACCTGCATTACTCATGTACTGAGATGCCTCTTCCCCCAGGGAATCTCACCTCAGCTTTAGTGTGCAAGTTTGGGTGTGCATGAATCAACCAGGGGGCACCTTGAGTCACTACAGGAAGCAGCCAATTTGATGGACACAGAGGCTTTCACCAGCAGACTCAGTTCACATGAGACAGGAGGGCACAGGTAGGACAGGAAAAGGCTTTAAACATGCTGTAAGGTGAGCAGCCCCAAAGAGACCCTGCCCACCTTCAGCAAAGGCCACACCACGCTGCTTCCAACCACAACCTCAGAACACCATCACAAGCAACCCCTGATGCAGGAAATCCCTCTGCAGAGTACCACGAGGCCAACTGGCTTGGCTGAGCCACCACAAACAGCAACAGCCTTAAAAACAGCCTTTCTGCCCTGTTGGGTTACACCCCAGAGAGCCCTTTCCAGGGTAGAGAAGGAGGTGGCACAATCCTGAGGCACTGATGCTGGTGCAAAATGACAGCCTCCCCAAGGAGCCCCCTGCCTCCAGGATATGGTTTTGGAGCAGTGCAGGTCTCACAGCAAGTCTCAGTGGGGTCTAAGCCACGCTGGGGAACCTCAGGCTGTACACAGAAACTTCCTGGGCTCAGAAGGAAGATCACATTCATCTCCAAAGCTGCCTCACATTATCACCATAAACAGAAGTTTAAAAAAAAAAAACAACAAACCAAAGAACAGATCAGCTCTTGTACAATCTCAGCTGTTCTCACCCCATAATCAGCATTAAAAAGAATTAAAACCAAGATTATCTTTCCTAGCAAGACTTTTCTTACTTAGAAGTACCTCGGGAGCTGCTACTGCCACATGGCACGGGGCAGAGCAGCCCGGGCCCAGCGTCACCTATGAGACTCCAGAGGGAAGCGCTGCGCCTGGGCACAAAGCTTTCGGCACTGACAGGAACGATCTGGGAGTGTCACCGTGTTGGTGGTACATCCTTTATGGCACAGAAGCTTTGAAAGGAGAAGTTCTCAGTACCCAGGCTCAGAGAGCAGCAGTTCTGCCCCATCCAGAGCCACCCAGGAGCCCCGGGAGAGGTAGTCGAGACGCGACAACGGCTCAGCCAGCAGCACGCAGCGACGACAGCCCTGTTTTACCACAAAGCACAAATGCCAACTCCCCAATAAAAAAAAATAAAATAAACTATTATGGATACAACATGGAAACCAGTACATTCATCCCCGATCTCTCCTGAGCACTCGTACCTCACCAGCCAGGCAGCCTGTGCTAACAGCCTGCTGCCTCACAGCGTGGCTCCAGCTGAATCGCGTCGTTTCCCCATCACGAAAAGCACCTAAAAATGAGGGCCCTCACCCTCCTTCAGTTCCCCTCTGTCTTTAAAAAGCCACCCCTGACCTCACACGCTTCGAGGGTTCCCAGTCTCCCTCCAGCCTGCTCGGAGGCCGCCCAGCAAATCGGACATGACAAATGAACAAGGCACAGTGCTCTACATTCACAGCGGCCGGCGCCTCGGGGCTCGCCAGCGTTAGGGAGTGCTTCCACCTTCCTGATTTTAACAAAGCTGGGAGAAACTGGGAAACCCTTTCTGGAGAGAAGCATGTGTGCCTCCGCTGTGCTCCCACTGACCCAGGGACAACCTGTGTCATGGGAAGCGCCAAGAAACTCAGAAAGTGCAGGAAGGGACACCATCCGCTGTGGCTGCGCACAGACCTGCGAGCTGCTGCCACCCTGCCAGGGGCTCTGAGCTACACTCACATGACAGACACATCAGTGGATACAAAACTTCACGTGGCCTTTACGCCTCTGGTCACAGCCCTGGCTCCATGGAAGGGACTGACAGTGCTCAGGGCTCTGGCAGAAGCGTGCAGGGCACTGTGGTATTTGGGGGGCTGCACACTAGTCAGTATTGATCCCCGAGACAGCCCACCTCCCTCCATGCCGTAACCCCCCTGGGGTGCTGCCATGATCCACTTTAACAGCGCCCCTTCTAACATTTACAGAGTGCCCGATGGTTTATGTGATGGAACATCTACGCTTTTGGCTACAGGGAACACCCAGAAATCTGCTCCCGCAGACCCGGATTTCTGCGGAGCAGAGCCACGACCACCTCGGCTCCTCCCCGATGTGTGAGAGCTACTGCAGGCAGCGGCGATGTCAAGCACGGATGAGCTCTGTCAGACTCCGAGCACGCGGGCACACGGCCTGTGCAAGGCTAGATTTTGTACAAAAAGCTGGGAACATAGTCAAATCTGAGCAGGGGGTTCCCCGCCTGCCCCGGTTCCTGAATGTAGTGCAGCTTCAGCAGCTCAGCCAAGTACTGCACGATTTTGATATCTTCATTGGCAAGGCCCAGTTGAAGCTTTAGGAAGTTAATCCTGCGATTCACAACGGATTCCTCCGGTTCCCTTTCGCTGATGGGAAGGTGCAAATGATGGCAGAAGGTGAAGAGGAAGGCTTTAGAACACAGCTGGGTGAGGATACTTTGGACGTGCATGTAGTAGGTGCTGCCGCGCTTGATCTGCGTGCGGTGGTCGGCCAGCCGGGCCACCACGGTGCCCTTGTAGAGGGGGCAGCGCAGGGTCTTGCTGTCGGCGTCCAGGATGCTCAGGTAGCGGCTGTAGCGGCTCAGGGCGTGCAGCACGTTCACCCCGCCAGGGGACACCGCCCTGGAACAGCAAGAGAGAGGTCAGGGCTGGAGGAGAGGCAGAATTAAGCAGCAGGGCGTGTCCGTGCCCTGTATCCCGTGTACTTTCCCTCTAGTTGAGGAGTTGGTGCAGGACCTCTGTGGGTGAGTAACCCCTAGCATGGAAGAGAGGGGACAAATAGGCCCTCCAGCCTGCCAGATCCCAAAGAAACCTCGATTCCCTGCATCCCCACATGCCCTGATCTGTACTGTGCATGCTAAGCATAAACCACCACACTTCAGGTCAGCTTCCTCCCTCAGTGACAAGGCGGGGGTGATAGGACATCTCTGGTGAACAGACACGTGCTGCAGCAGCTGGAAGCTTCTCAATGCCACTCAGAAACCCAAAGCAGTCCCCCCTTTCCAAGAGCTCCACGTTGCCCCCAAATCGCTTTGGGACGGAGCTGCTCTGAGGTGGTCAAAGCCCTGAAGACAGCAGAACCTTCTGAATTTCCTGAAAGACAAAACCATCCTCAACCCACAACATTCCCTGACTGAGCCTGGCTATTTGTCATTCGGGTATAAATCCACAGCACGCTCACAATGATACATTTACCCACCAAGCTTAACCTAATGTTATTTAAATGCAAATTATGAGCCTACGCAAACCCTTCAGCTCCTCCATTCTTTGAAGTGACAGTTGCTGGGCTGAGATACAGCTCCCAGCCTCAAACTGGGAGCCCCAACTGGTATCGGGGCTGCCCCTGTGCCCAGGCAGTACCTGGCCTTAGGAAACACAGGATCCTTACTGGAATAAATAGTTTAGCCTCTAAGTTCCTTCCCAGAGCCCTGATATAAATGGTTTGTGGAGAGCACCCACATTAAACTGAACACTTAATTAACATTCCACGGAGGAGAGCTGAAATGACTGACACATGTTACAGGCAGTTCTTAAATAAAGATTTCTGTTTATAAAAATTGCATCTAACCACAAACATTGAGCAATGAGTAAACACTTGGGGCTTTTAAAAACCTCACTGACAGACAGAGAGCTTGTGAGCAGCTGTTGGCAGAGCTGTCATCCTGCCTCACAAGCATAGAAATGAGAGCAGACTCACAATTTGGGATAATTTCACCATCCACATCCCACAGCAATACAATACTCTGCGGCTCAGAAAGCAGGTTCCCGTGTTTTAATTTTCCTGCTGTTTACAAACACTCCTGCAGGAGCTATTCCAGCCCAGCTCTGAGCACTGGGCTGCCACTCTGACTCACGTTTTCCACACTGGTGACAGCAATGGCCATTCCCTGCCATACCTGCACCCAAAGCACAGAACACATCCTGGAACACACAAAAAAGTCCTTTTCATAACATCAACAAGGGCAGGGCCCTCGAGCTGAGCAAACACTCTTTGCTGTGAAGCAGCAGCTCAGGACTGGGTGTTGGGAAGCAGCACTTGTTTTTGGGACAGTCCTCACCCTAAGCAGAGGTCTCCTACAATCCCAACACTGCTCCTGCACAGCTCCAGGGGCCTTTTTTCCTCACCAGCACAACCTGAGGTGCTGCACTCCAATTCTGACCTACAGATCTCATCACCTCTTCAATAGGCTCTACAAGGCAAAACCCTCCCCCCAGCAGAGCACCATTTAAACTTCAAAATTCTAGCTAGAAATGTGAGAAGGGTTCCAGTAGGAGATGGCAAAGCAGAGCACACAGGGGTCTCCAGGAACACTTGTATCAGATCATCCAGGAACCCAGCAGGACTCAGGTGTTTGTTCTCTGCTTTGCCAGGCAAAGACCTAAACCAGAAGGAAACCTCCTGGCCAAGTAACTCACCTGAGGAAGGCAGCAAGTGCCCAGCAGATGTTTTAAACATTAACGGTCAAGTGAGGCTGGATACAAAGAGACAAATCTACCCCTTTCCCAAAATAAATCCCACCAGCAGAAATTCGCGGCAGCTGGGCGGTAATTAAGAGACCTCCCCTGGACACCCCACTGCCCTTTGAGATAAAGTTCTTACCACACATCTCAACCCTATTAAAGCACACAGATCCTTGGATTTACCTCTGGAGTCCGATCAACTTCCACTTCTGGAAATCCACCAAGTGCAGAGGGGAAGTGACCCAGTGCTTCACGGGCTTGGCGTACACACCGCAGTTGGGCACGAAGATGGAGAGCGCCGTCACGAGCTTCTTGACCATGGCCTCATCCTCCCCCAGCACGACCAGGGTCCTCCCGCTGAGCAGGGAGTAGATGGCGGGGTGGGCGAAGGGGTACTGGCGGATGAACCGCAGCGCGTTCTGCCCGGCCCTCTTTCTGTGCCTTTCCCCGGCCGCGCAGGCCAGGTGGGCGGGAGACGGGGTCCTGTCGGAGCACGTGGAGGCGGCGCTGCTGATGTAGCTCGTGGAGTCTGAGCACTCATCCAGGCTGCTCTTACTGACCTCCCTGCTGCCACTCAGGTAGCGAGAGTCGAGCTCGTAGGGCAGGAGCCCCCCCGAGAGGCCGTCGTGGGAGGGGAAGCCCCCGCGCAGCCCCTGCTCGGCCGGCCGGTACGGCTGCGGGGGGATCCGCACCACCCCGTCCTCCTCGCACGGCTTCTGCCCCAGCTCAGGCAGGGGCTCCAGGAAGCTGGGACTCTCCTTCCCGATGCAACAGGCAGCATCCACCTGCACTAAGCTCTCCTGTTTCAAGACGCTGTCCTGCCCATCATTAACACCTGGGTTCAGTCTGGGCGTGAAGCGAAGGCCTCCCTCATCATCATCCGCGTAGGGCTCCTCGTTAATGGCACTTGGGTAGCTCGCTTTGAAGTCCTCTGGGATGAGGGACTCGGAGGGACACGTGCTGAGCACCTCGATGCTGTCCTCGCTGACCGTGCGCCGGCTGCCCACCTTGCTCCGGCCCGCCTGGGGGCTGGGAATGACGGGCAGGCTGGCCTGGCTCTCCGATTTCGTCAGCCCAGATCCCGACTTCTCCGTTCCCAGCACCTCGATGCTCTCCCCGCTACTGATGCTGCCTTTGATATCTGCATCCAGATAGTCCAGGTTCTCCTGGTGCTCAGACATCACGGACTCGGACATTTTGGGTCCTTCAGAGTCCTCCATTTCCTGCTCCATCTTGATGGGCACACACTCCACGCTGGACTTGTAGGAGCCCAGGCTGATGACCACTTTAGGAGCAAGGGACTCCTCCAAACACTTTTCATCTATGGCATCTTGGCCGAGCCCCTGGCAGCCTCTGTACTGTTTTTCAGGAGGTTTTTCATCCAGGAAAGACACATCCTCAAAGAGGAAGTTGGTGACACTCTGCTGCTTTAGGAGGGCCCGGCTGATCTGCTCTGTCAGGAGGTAACAGACATCACCTCGAAAAGTCCTCTCGATATGGTGCAACTGGTCAAGGGTCTGGGTGAAAAAATAAACATCACAGAGTTCCTCCAGTGTCTTCAGCTTTTTGTCAAAGCACTTGGCAGACTTGGCTTTGATGAGCTTGGGGGTGTAGGACGGCACGTGGGTGTAAAGGTGAGTTTCACCAGGCTCAGTGGGGTCGGAGGCAGTCGGGTCCTGATCGCAGCCCACGTCAGCCCGGTCCAGGGCACACTCCGGCTCGTAGGGGTGGAATTCAGAGTCCTTCAGCTTCCTGTAGGGATACGACCGGATCTGCCTCAGCAGGTCTTGGTGCTCGATGATTGACTTTTCCACGCTGGCCAGCTCGTTGGCCTTCTCAATGGCCTGGGTTGTGTAATACCCCTTGTCGTTGGCTTTCTTCTGTTGCTCAGTCTCGTTGTGCAGGACAGTCCTGGTGTAGTCAAGATCTTTCAGTTTCTTTTCCAATTCGCTGGCAAAAGCTTTCCGGTTCCCCGTCTTCAGGCATTCGGAGGCTTTGGAGAACTCGGTGGAGAGTTCCTGAAACTGCTGCATGATTTTGTGCTCGTCAGCAGAAATATAGGCCATGCAGAAGGGCCTCACAAAGCCCCTGGCTTCCAGGTCATACAGGGTCAAGTGGTGCACGTAGGCAAAGGCCCCTTCCTTAGAGTCTCCCAGCACCACCTTGGAATCCTCCACAAAGTTCAGCTTTGGGTAGGCAGAGCCGGGAGGGTGCCCCACGAAGGATGCCTGGTAATCCACAGACATGATCCGCAGGGAAAAATAATTGAGATCGAAGGTGCCCGACACTTTGGCGTCATCGGGGATGGTCAGGAGGGGCTGGGGCCCCACTTGCTCCGAGAACTCGGAGATGAGGATGAAGTCCCGGGTGAACTTGGAGCCGGCGACCTTGGCCCAGGGATTGGCGCCCTGGCCGGCGAAGGGGAACAGCGGCACCGAGTACTCCTCGGGCAGGGGCGGCTCGCGGTACAGATCATCCTCCAACTCCTCCTCCCTGGTGAAGGCCACCACGTCAGGGGCGCTGATCATATTTCCCGCAGGACGGGACCGACATGGAGCAGCGACGCGCCCCCCGTCCCCCCGCCACCGCCGGGCCCCGCGGGAGGCACCGGCGCAGCCCCGGCCCGGCCCCGCCGCAGCCCCGTGTCCCCCTCACGCCGCCGCCATGGCCGGAGCCGCCGCCTCCTCACGGCCCCGCAGCCATCTTGGAGTCACATGACGCGCGGCCTCCGACCCCGCTGGCAGGAAGCGACGCCGCCGCCTCCTCCTCTTCCTCTGCTGGAGTTGTTTATTTTTACCGTCGTTGCCCTTTGTCGTTACCGACCCCGGGACGGGCTCAGCGGCGGCGGGAAAGGGGGAAACCGAGGCGGGACGACGGCGGGAGGGGTCCCTTGGGGGGGCCGCGGGACATCTCGGGAGCTGTAGTTCCCTACCGCGGCCGCGCTTTACGGCAGGACGTGACGGTGAGGGGGAGCGCCAGGGAAGCGCGGGAGAGCGGGAGGTGAGGGGGGAACGGGGGGAAAAGGAGGAAAGGAAAGGGAAGAGTCGGCTCCGGGTGAGGGACAGCCCGAGGGGGGATCAGGGGTGGCGAGGGGGCTGCGCTGCCCCCGCCGCGGGGGAGAGGGCAGCCCCAGCCCGGGCAGGGCAGGGCCGAGGGACAGGGTGCGGGACCCCCCGACAGCGGTGTCTGGAGGGGCTGACGCCCCTGAGGGGGCTGCCCTGAGCCTCCCGGGGTGCCTGGGTAAAGGCTGAGCGGCCGAGCGCTGACAGCAGCGGTCTGTCCGTCCCGGCAGGATCCGGCCCCGGGACGCGGAGCAGCAGCATGCCCTGTGCCCTCGGGAGCTGGCCTTCCCTCCTGTGATGAACCTCTACGTGCGGCTCTTTACCAGGGGCAGGATGCTGCCCCAGCCCTGGCGCTGCTTCTCGCGGGCCGCGGAGGACTTGGCGCTGCAAAGGATCCGCAAGGTCCTGTGCGTGGCGGAGAAGAACGATGCTGCCCGAGGGATCGCTGAGCTGCTCTCCAACAGCAGGATGCGGCGGGTAGGAACACCCCACATCGAGCTGCTCCCTGGTGCACGGACACGGGGTCTCTGCTGGCTGGGGAGGGTCCATGTCGTGTGTGGCAGCCCCAGCACTCTGGGCAGAGCTTGGCATGGACACTTCACGTCAGCACGTGCCACGCTTGGCACTGGTTTTGTCTCTGAACACACGAGGGTACCAGGATGGCTTTGTTCTGGGGATAAACACCACTTGCCCAGATGTGTTTGGGAGTCTCAGATCCTTGTGGTTTAAGTCCAGTGGGAACTCAGCTCCCTCTGCCCAGACTGCCTTCCCGATCCCTGAGCTCCGCGGTCAGGGCTCCCTGGGTCATTCCTGGATTAGCAGGGTATGACAAAGGCTTCAGAAACCCATGCATTTCCCAGTCCAAAAGCACCACTTCTTCAGCATCAGCAAGTGTCTGGGGTTTACTGGAGTTCACCAAATAAAGCAAAAATGGGCTGTGGTTTGGAGATGAGGAATTCAAAGATCTCTCCTCTCTGCTGCCCTGGGTTGTGACCTTTAACAGTTTGCACAATCACTTGCTGCTTTCAAACTAAGCAACTACAAGGTGCTTCTAAACCAGAATCAGAGAATCACTGAGGTTGAAAAAGACCTCTGAGATTGTGGAGTCCAACCCGTGATCCCCACCTTGTCACCCAGGCCAGAGCACTGAGTGCCACGTCCAGTCATTCCTTGAACACCTCCATGGGCACTTCCAATGCTTGATAACCCTTTCCATGAATAAATTCTTCCTGATGTCCAACCTAAACCTTCCCTGGCACAGCCTGAAGCTGTTTCCTCTCATCTTGTCACCTGGGAAAAGAGGCTGACCCCCACGTGGCTCCAACCTCCTTTATTTGAACAAAGGATGTTCTTGATAACCTGAGCCCTGACAGTCTCAATCAAGAAATCGTCCTACTTCTGTTAAAAAAGCAGCAAATACACAATCTAGAAACTTCCACAAGTCCCAGTTAGGTGGGAGGTAGCCTTGGGGACACTACTTGTCACTTGGAACAGGATAGGAGGTTGTCAGGAATTTCTGGACACTGGCCAGCCCCATTCCTCCTATCAGTTCTTCATTATTCATGGGGAGGAATTCATTCACCCTGGAACCACCTTCAGGAATGATTTAAAATCCTCTTACCTTGGAAATCACCATTTCAGTGTCTCCATAAATGATACAGGAGATTTCCATCTCTTTGCTGCAATTCCCATTAGCTCCAGTACCTGCTTTTCCTTTGCCGTGTGCCTCCTGTGCTCCATCCCAGCGTGGACAAAGCGAGGCGAGATGGATTTGTTTCCTGTTAAAAAATATAATTAAAAAAAAATTAAGAATTTGTGTTCTGTTAAGAGCCAGAAACTCAGGAATTCTCTTTTTTCTTCCAGCGAGAAGGGTTTTCCAAGTTCAACAAGATCTATGAATACGACTACCACATGTTTGGCCAGGTAAGAGTTTTCTATCAATCTGCTGCTGGATTAATGAAGTACAAATACTAATTAATAAAACCCATTTGTCAGGAGTTACAAAACACGGCTCCGGCCATGGAGATGTTCTGCCCAAAGATGAGGAAAAGTCAGATATTGTTTTCTTGGCTCAACCACCTGTTTTGTTGCTCTAAGTCTTTCTGGTTTTATGTCAGTCAAAAATATGTTGCTATTTAGAATTGGGAGCATGCTACAAAAATTGAGGATAAGGCCACGGATAGAGCTTGTTACGATGTATTAGCTGTGGCTGCCCCAGCCCTGGAAGTGTCCCAGGCCAGGTTGGATGCGGTTTGGAGCAACCTGGGATAGGGGAAGGTGTCGCTGCCCATGGCAGGGATGGAACTGGATGGGCTTTAAGGCCCCTTCCAACCCAAACCATTCTGGGATTGACAGGCGAAAGGTGTCACTAATCATGTAAATTGAGAACTGGAGGGAGATTTTGGGGCTGTGGGTAGTTTTTGGTGAGTGATGGGCACTACCTTCCTTGCTCTTTCTCTTGCAGAACGTTACCGTGGTGATGACATCCGTGTCAGGACATTTACTGGCTCATGACTTTATCATGCCCTTTCGCAAATGGTTGGTACCCATGCCCCTGGCAGGAAGGGCTCTGTCACCTCCTGCCCTCACAGGGAGGGCTCTGTCACCTCCTGCCCCTCACAGGGAGGGCTCTGTCACCTCCTGCGCCTCACAGGAGGGGCTCTGTCACCTCCTGCCCCTCACCGGGAGGGCTCTGGCACCTCCTGCCCCCCACCGGGAGGGCTCTGTCCCCCCCTGCCCCTCACAGGAAGGGCTGTGCGGCCGCCCGCCCTCCCAGGGAGGGCTCTGTCACCCCCTCCCCTCACAGGGAGGCTCTGTCACCTCCTGCCCCTCACCGGGAGGGCTCTGGCACCTCCTGCCCCCCACCGGGAGGGCTCTGTCCCCCCCTGCCCCTCACAGGAAGGGCTGTGCGGCCGCCCGCCCTCCCAGGGAGGGCTCTGTCACCTCCCGCCCCTCACAGGAAGGGCTCTGTAACCTCCTCCCCCTCCCGGGAGGGCCCTGTCCCCTCCTGCCCCCCACAGGCAGGGCTCTGTCACCTCCTGCCCTCACCGGAAGGGCTCTGTCACCTCCTGCTCTCATCCCTGACACTGCAAGCACCTCCTTGACACATCCTTGGGAAACTGCAAGCTCAAAGACAAGGGGGCAGGGAGGGACTCTTGACTCAGAGCGGGGCAATGAGTTCCAAATTTTATACAAAATAGCCAAAATACTGTTTCAAATTTCTGTCTTCAGAGTGCTAAAAAATCCTAAAGACATATACTGGTTAAAATACATCAAAGGCAGACATAGGGAATTAAACTGATTCCAAAATGGGATGGTTTTGAGTTCTTTGTTCAGCTAGGAGCTGTTCTGGGAAGCAAGGTGCTTTTGCTGTCTTACCTCCCTTTGTTCTCTGGGCTTCAGATAAGAGAAGCTGATCGTTGCCTTCCAGATCTGCTGTTTTCTCTGGCTGGTTTTTCATTCTGTTGCTTTTAAATGTTACTCAGCATTTCACGTGAGCTCTACGTTGTCTTAAGATGAGGCCTGTAATAAAATACATTAATTCCAGTACTTAGACAGCACCAGTTAGAGTCTCACAAATGTGTGGTTTAGTTTATGTGATGCACACACATATTTCTCCTCTGTTTTTCAGGCACAGCTGCAACCCTTTAGCTCTTTTTGATGCTGAAATTGAGAAGTATTGCCCTGAAAATTACCTGGATATCAAGGTACATCATGGTTAAGGCTTTCCCTGAAACTGAGTTCTGAGGCTGGTTCAACAAATACTATCCCAGACAGAAGGATGGTCTTACATTTGTCCTTAACATTGAAATTTCTGCAGTTTAGCACATTCCTCCTACATTTCCTAGGACTATATATACTGTTCATTTGTGACTCTGAAACTCTTCTGCTCATGTACAATTAGTGCAGTGAAGGAACAGCTGAAAATAGAAATCTTTTTTTCCAACAAGGTGGAATTGGTGATTGTGTCTCAGCTTTACAGAAAAAGACATTTTTAGAAAACAGATTGTGGTACAACCCGCTCCAAGCCAAGCCTTTTAACAGAATTAGATGTAAATAAATGACTCAATTCTTTTGAAAGCTGCCTGATCTCCTGAGACACACAATTACAAAATGTTATTGCAACAACCCATCTCCATGGATACACATTGCGTTTTGTGTTCAGTGAGTCATTCTGAAATGAAATGACAGAGCAGGAGGCCTGGAATGTTCTCCCTGTGTTGTTTTTCTCCTCTCAGAGAACCCTTGAACGAGAAATCCAGCAGTGCCAAGCCCTGGTGATCTGGACTGACTGTGATCGAGAAGGAGAAAACATCGGCTTTGAGATCATCCACGTGTGCAAAGCTGGTGTGTAGAGCATCTTCATCAGTCTGAGTTCCATTAATGGTTTAACATCTCCTTTAGCAGAGGCAATTTCTTGATTTTATTGTGTCCATTGTTAAATGCTGGCTAATTCTAATGAATATATGGCTGTGATAGACCAGAAATAGAGCCAGCTGTTGGAAAGCTGTGGAATCGGTTGACAGCACGCTCTCTCAACAATAGCTGTTTATTGCTGCTTCCCATTGGTGTTTGAGTCACTCTGATTTCTTTTCTGTGTGCATCTGGCAGTAAAGCCAAACCTCCAGGTGTTCCGAGCCCGATTCTCTGAGATCACACTTCATGCTGTCAGATCAGCCTGCGAGAACCTCACCCAGCCCGACCGAAAAACGAGCGATGCCGTCGACGTCAGGCAGGAGCTGGACCTCAGGATAGGTACGTAAACATCTGTTGCTGTAACCTCAACGAGGCAGCAATGCCCTCTGTAGTCTCATAAACCTGATTTTTAGATCAGATATGACGAAATGACATCTTATGTTTTACTGGAAATGTGCTCTTTGAACCAGAGAATCATCAGCTCCCAAGATGAGTCCAACCTGTGACTGATCCCCTCCTTGTAAACCAGGCCAGAGCTCTGGATGCCACATCCAGTTGTTTCTTGGCCATGTCCAGGAGCGGTGACTCCACCACCTCCCTGGGCAGTGCATTCCAATGTTTAACAGCCTTTTCTGAGGAAATTTCCCCTTGAAGCAAATATTAAGTTTATAGCTCATGCAGCACTGACAAGCTTCTTAAACTGAGTATTAAACAGAGTAAAATTAATGCTCAGAATATTAAAAAGATCTGAAGGGCTGTGATTATTATTCAGCATTGTTGTATTCAGTTCTGGTGCCCATTTTGTTTCCTCAGGTGCTGCCTTCACCAGATTCCAGACTCTGAGGCTGCGGAAGATCTTCCCTGATATTTTAGCAGATCAGCTGATCAGCTACGGCAGCTGCCAGTTCCCAACACTGGGATTTGTAGTTGAACGCTTTAAAGCCATCCAGGCCTTTGTTCCCGAAGCCTTCTACAAAATTAAAGGTATGTTTGGGGAAGCACAGTCCTGGGCTCCTTCTTCGAGGGTTTGATGTGGACAGAAAGGAAAAACATTGGAGCAACAAACACAAAATGCTGCGGAGGTGGTTTCCTCTTCCTCTGCCAGGACCACTGCGCAGAGCTGGAGAGTTTCCAAGTGCCTTTGGGGTATTTCCATTTTGTGGCTCCTCTGTCAGCCAGCTCTGTTGTCCATCACAGTGACCCACGACCATGAAGACGGCAGCGTGGTCTTCAACTGGAAGAGGAACCGGCTCTTCAATCACACAGCGTGCCTGGTCCTTTACCAGATGTGCATGGAGGTAGGAAAGCTTGTAAATAGTTGCATAATTCAGATTCAGCCAAACACTCCCTGTATCTGTCTCGTTCAAGACTTTTAAAGAACAGTTTGTGTAAACTCCTGAAGGAGATGTGGGTTTTGCTTACTCTGTTTAGGATCCGGTAGCAACTGTTGTTGATGTTGTGAGCAAGCCAAAGAGCAAATGGAGGCCCCTGCCCCTGGACACTGTGGTATGTTTGAACTCTGGGAAGGGTTTCTCTGAAAAGAGCTTTGAACAGATGTTTTACTCACTGCTCTGAATTATCCACTAATATTTTTGGGTTTTCTGGCTCTTCCCAATGCAGGAACTGGAAAAATTGGCTTCCCGCAAACTGAAAATAAATGCAAAGGAAACAATGACAATAGCAGAAAAACTCTATACTAAAGGGTAAGAAAGCAAGACTTGGCTTGGTAAACTTAATTCTTTTAAAACTAAATGGCCTTTTGTTCAAAATGGGAAGCATCTTGGAGCAACTCTCAAAGTGCTCTCCTATCTTTCTTCCTAAGGTTCATTAGTTACCCCCGAACTGAGACCAACATTTTCCCCAAGGAGCTGAACCTCTCTGCCTTGGTAGAACAGCAAACACGGGACCCCAACTGGGGAGAGTTTGCACAGAGGATTTTGGATCAGGGTGGGCCAACCCCTCGGAGTGGAACCAAATCCGATCAGGCTCACCCTCCCATTCACCCCACAAAATACGCCGCCAGCCTGCAGGTGGGTGTAACCAGAGGGAACTGGATGGGTTGTGTTGCTTGATAAAGATAAAAGTCTTAACATGGTCATTTGCACAAAATCCTCACCCAAGATCCCACTGATTTTGTGATGTCTTCTTAACCTGGGAGGACCCTGACCCTTCTCACCTTTGATCTCAGGGCAATGAGCAAAGACTCTACGAATTCATCGTGCGCCACTTCTTGGCTTGCTGCTCTCAAGATGCCAAAGGACAGGAAACAACTGTGGAGATCGACATTGCCAACGAGCAATTCGTTGCTCAAGGACTCATGATCCTGGCCCGTAATTACCTGGAAGTGTATCCTTATGACAAGTGGAGTGATAAGGTAATCCCTCTGAGTAACGTAAGTGGGAGGGGCTAAAGTAGCTCTTCACTGCCAACTTCAGACCTCTCTGCAAAACAGCTTTTGACCATTTCTGGCTGTTTCTCTCAGAGCCTTTGGCCTGAGTGAATGGACCAGGAAGCAGTTTCAAAGAGCTTCTCCTTCCCTTCAGGTTATCCCTTTGTATCAGAAGGGGTCTCGCTTTCAGCCCACCACGGTGGAGATGGTGGATGGGGAAACCAGTCCTCCCTTGCTCCTCACAGAAGCGGATCTCATCGCTCTCATGGAAAAACACGGCATTGGTCAGTATGGGCAGCGTGGCCTCTCGCTCTTGGCAGAGGGAGTTCTCCCCAGGGAATTCTCCAAATGTTGCTGCAGATAAGAAACCACTTAAATGTGCAGAATAAAGAGATATAGAGGGCAAAATCCAAACACCATCAGGAGCCTGAAGAGCACCTCCAGTACCCAGGGAGATGGGAAATTTGATGTCCAGGGTGTGGCACCAGCACCTTGCTGGCCTCAGTGCCAGTAGGGCACGAGGGCAGTGCTGCTCCTCACCATAAGTTGTGTCCTTGTCCCTGGGCACAGGGGAAATCACTTCTTGGCCCCTGATTTGGCTGACATCTCTCTGTTTCCAGGGACTGATGCCACCCACGCCGAGCACATCGAGACGATCAAGACGCGGATGTACGTGGGGCTTACGGCAGATCAGCGCTTCCTGCCCGGCCAGCTGGGCATGGGGCTGGTGGAAGGTGAGGGAAGAGCCCTTACAAAGATGGCAGGGTCCTTACTTGCTCCTTTCCTTTCACTTACCATTCCACATGCTCCTCAGGCTATGATTCCATGGGCTACGAGATGTCCAAGCCTGACCTTCGAGCTGAGCTGGAGGCTGATCTAAAACTGATCTGTGAGGGGAAGAAAGACAAGTCTGTAGTGTTGCAGCAGCAGGTCCAGAAGTACAAGCAAGTCTTCATTGAAGCTGTGGCCAGAGCCAACAAGTGAGTCCTGTCTTTGCCCTCTTCCTTTTGCTTTGCTCTGCTGGGAGGTGCTGGCTGCTCATCTGGGGCTCAGCCTGGAGTGGGGGATCCTGTCACACTCTTTCCCTGGAATGAGAGATCCTGTCTCACTGTTTCCCTGGAGCTCTGCCCCCTGTGTGTAGGCATTTGCATGGGAAAGGATGACTCGAAGCCTGGCACGCTGCCAGCTAAGGGTTTAAACCAGGATGAGCAGTTAAGATTAAATTTGAGGATGGCAACATGCACTGACCTCTGAGGTTGTACCCACACCTTTCCTGTTGCAGAAATGTGGTGCTGAGTCAGCGTACTCGTGGAGCACTCAGAGGGGCTGTGGTGGGGGGCAGCAGGCTCTGAGTCACTGCAGCACCTGACTGCTCCTTGCAGAGACACACAGGATGCTCTGCTCGTTTCTTTACAGGCTGGACCAGGCCCTGGCTCAGTATTTTGGGGAAGCTGCAGAAAACCCAGAGCAGGATGAGGTGTACCCAGCAACGCCCGTTTCTGTTCGGAAGTGTCCCCAGTGCAACAGTGACATGGTCCTGAAGACCAGGAAGAATGGCGGGTTGGTGACCTTCCCTCTTGCAGCCTCCTGTGTTGGTTTGTGTTTCTCCAGGCATTTGTTTACCTCCTTTGGTAAAAGCTTGGAAACCTTGAGCTGCAGCTTGCTGACTCCACCAGCTACATGAGCTGTGTGGACTCAGCTAAATCTCAAGTAGGTATTTGCTCTTAAAAATTGCAGTTTTGACAATTTCTGATGGCTGAGAAGACACGAGACAGATCCCCAACTGTCTTGACTTTGCCTCTTCCTCATCAAGTGCCTTTGTCCCATGGCAGGTTCTACCTCAGCTGCATGGGCTATCCCGCCTGTAAAACTGCAGTCTGGTTCCCTGATTTTCTGCTGGATGTGACCAGGGACGAGAGCATCTGTGATGTGTGTAAACCCCATCCAGTTCACAGGTGGGTCATGCCAGTTATCTCTTGTTGGACATTGAGGCAGAGACTTCCATGGGCTAGGCTGGGCAACCATTTTCCATTCAGTCTTGGAAAGCCTGAGTAGCTTGGGGATAGAAAGAAGAGGAGTTGAGGAAACTGGTCTCCATATAGCAGAATCAAAACAATAAATAAAAATCCAAGTCTAATTTGAGGTCTGTTGATGAGAAACTGGGAGACTTTGACTCTTCCTTTCCTTGCAGACTGAAGTTTAAATTCAAGAAAGGCAGCGTTCCCCCTGTGATGCCCCTGGAGTTCGTTGGCTGCATTGGAGGCTGTGATGAGATGCTCAAAGAGCTCTTGGACCTCAAGTACTTGCACAGACCATCCCAACCTGCATCGGCCACCGCCCAGCCCGGGCATCACCTGCAGGCCAACCACTCGCTGAACAGAGCCAGCAGCGAGAGCAGGCAGGGCAGGGGGGCCTCAAACCTGGCACGGGGACACCTGCTCTCCGTCAGCTCCTCCAGGACACCCAGGGCTGCTCCTCCAGCTGCTCCAGACGATGGGAATGCTGTGGTGTGCAACTGTGGGAGCGAGGCGCTGCTGCTGACCGTGCGCAAGGACGGCCCCAACCGCGGCCGCCAGTTCTACAAGTGCAGCTCCAGCACCTGCAACTTCTTCCTCTGGGCTGACGAGCAGCCACAGGACGGAGGCACCGCGGCTCCACGCAGCTCCACGCTGCTCCAGCCCGCTGCTGGAAGAGCCCCAGCGGGATTCCAGCGCCCAGGAGGAGGGAGAGAGCCCTTGGGAAGCAGCAGCTCGGACGCTGGAGGTGGCACAGTGTGCAGGTGTGACCAGCCTGCCGTGACACGCACCGTGCACAAGGACGGGCCCAACAAGGGGCGGCAGTTCCACACCTGCCCCAAGCCCCGGGAGCAGCAGTGCGGCTTCTTCCAGTGGGCAGACGAGAACGTGGCACCAGGTACGGCCGGGCTGGGGGCAGACACGAGGGCTGGGGGCTGTTCTTAAGCTGAGCGAAACAAGGAGCTGCTGGAGAGGGTCCAGTGGAGGCCACAAAGATGGTGAAGGGTCTGGAGCATCTCTCTGATGAGGAAAGACTGAGGGAGCTGGGCCTGTTTAGTCTAGAAAAGAGAAGGGGGTCTCATTAATGCATGTAAATATCTCAAGGGTGGGTGCTAAGAGGATGGTGCCAGACCTTTTTTTCGTGGTGCTCAGTGACAGGATGAGGAACAATGGCCTCAAGAAGTTTGACCTCAACATGAGGAAGAACTCCGTTACATTAAAGGTGGCAGAGCTCTGGAACAGCTGCCCAGGGAGGTGATGGAGTCTCCCTCTCTGGAGGCATTCAAACCCACCTGGACACATTCCTGTGTCACCTGCTCCAGGTGACCCTTCCTTAGCAGGGGTGTTGGAGTGGATGATCTCCAGAGGTCCTTTCCAACCCCAGCTATTCTGGGATTCTGTAAACTGAACACCTCTCTCACACTGCACAGCATGGCAGCTCTTGTGCCGCCTCATACATTTAACAGATGTCAGGTTTGTCTTCAGAACATCTGTCAGCAGCTTTATAACACTTCAAATGTTGCTCTTAACAACAAAGTCTGGCTTACCTTTCCAAGTGCTGGCAGGATACATCACACAGCACACATCCAAGCAGGATGCTTGGCTTCTCTGTGCAGTAAACTTGACCATCTGTCTGTCCATGACTCCTTGGATAAAGCCCAGAATTTGTCCTCCTAAATTACAGTGCTCAGCTTTATGAGAGCTGTTACTGGCTTGGTCCAGAGTTGAAGCTGTGGCACCACTTTTGGAGATCTTAAGCCCCATTCTGGCATGCTGTGCTGCTCCCTCTGCCCTAGTTTGGGGGTGCAGGGAAAGGGCGAGTCATTCTGGAGCTTTGATCAGAGATAAAACTGAGTGTGGAAAGATGCTGAAAAAAAAAACAATGACAAAATAAGGATGCAAAAGAGAGAGAGCTGACAAAAAGGGACATAACCAGGTTCAGAGGGGGAGATGTGGTCTGTAAGAGATCCTCCTCCTCCGCCTCAGACATTTGGGCCTAAAGGGGTAAAATCACGTTTCCAAAACTACTTAAACCCCAAGTTCTTCTCTGCCATGTTTTGTTTCTGCTTCAACTGCAGACCAGAGCATGCAAGCAGGCAGATCAGCTTCCCCTGTGCTGTTCCCACATGTCTCTAATGCTGCAAGACAAATGGGTAACATTTAACTGTTCAGACAAGTCTGAAGCAAGTGCAGGTTCAGGAATAACCTGAGAATCCTTGATCTGCTATTTTGAACTTACCTTGTGTTTCTCACCTGTTTATGTTTTCAAAGATCCTTAAATTCAAGTTGTTTATCTCTAGGCCCTTCTGGAGATGACTCTTTGAACCACTTTGGCAGCAGTGGATACTCAAGAGGGTTGGGAAGCAAGGCCAAGAGACCAGGCAGTCTCTCCTCAGGATCTGCTGCCAAGAAACCACGGAGCTGCAGCATTTGCCACCAGCCTGGGCACACGAGGAAAACCTGCCCTCAGAACCACTGAGCTGAGATGGACCTCTGGGAGCCTGGAAGGACCAGGGTTGTGAACTGCTGCAGGAGCAACCTCTGCCACAAGGAACTGGACTCTGGAAACAATCCTTTGAGTGTTTTTTGGAGGGGCTGGTTGCAGGCTGCTCCTGCCAAGGGATGCCATTTGTTACACCAAGGGTTCAACCAGCTTGGAAAAGTGGTTCCCCTACCAGCTTTTTGTTTCCAGCTGCTCTTCTGCTGAGCAGATTGGGATAGTCTGAACATTTCAAGCAAGCACTTGGAAGCTGAGTCTGCGGAGAAAACGGCGCTGGGTCGTCCCCCTGCACCTTCCTGGTGGTTGTTCCTGGCCTTTCCATACAGGGAAGAGCTGGATCAGGGCCGCCAGGACAGACACCAGGGCTGCCGAGCTCTGCCTCAATCCCTGGCTTTCCACAGTGTGGAATTTAAGTTCCCTTCTAAGTTGATGTTACCTGAGCAATATTCCCCTTTTTTGTCGCCCTTACCTGGCTTGTCCCTGCCAGTGAAGGAGGGTCAGGTGCAGAGGAGCTGGATCTGGTGCTTGCCCTGGGAGGAGCTCAGCTGCAATGCTCAGGAAAAGCCTTCATTTTAGATGGTTCCTGAATTTGAAGGTGAGTTCTTCCTCAAACATTGAGGCATGCCTTGGTGATGCTGCTAGCTGATGAAAGTTATTTTTGTCAAACTAATGAGTTTCTTATTAAAATATTATTTAAATTTTAAATTTGATGCAGTGACACCTTAACTCTGCCTAATTGTTTCTTCCTGCATAAAACAGTGAAGCTTTTACTGTAAAAGCATCCACCTAAATCTTGCTCTCTCCAGTCACTGGAACAATACAGGAGCTTTCTTGGCAGAAACTCCCCACAGTAATTTAGAAGTGAGCTACAAAGAGATGGGAAAAGTGGTTTTTATCTCACCAGCTGCATCTGCTGACCCAGGACAGACAGACAGAGAGCTGGCTGAGCTGAAGGGAGGCTCTGTTTTCCTGCTCTGTGTTCAGACTGAACTCCCTGGGAAGCCAGGCTGCCCCTTCCCTCGCTGTTGGGGCTTCCTCTGTTCATCAAAGGAGGAGATCCGCAGGATTCCTGTGTGCTCTGCTGCCAGGACCTCCAGTGCTGCTCAGGATCCTGCTCCTGGGCACAGGAGCAGGAGGGGCACAGGGCTCAGAGGGGACAGGCAGGAGGCTGGAGCACTTGGAGGGCAGCTGGAAGCAGAGCCCACAGCAGCACAGGTCTGAGAGAGAGCCTGAAACTCTGCAGCAGTCCATTGCTGTCAGGCCTAAATCCGTGCAGAAAGTCAGGAGAATTTGGGTTTGCATTTCTCTGTACCCCTCACTCCCACCATTAACAGCTGTGGCCTAAAATACACACCCTGGGCTAAAATAACAGGATTAGGAGGCTTTGGAATGCAGGGCAGCAGCCTGGCCAGCCACCTTGGAATGGCAACAGCAGTGGGAAGCAGCTGTGCAGGACACAAGGAGCAGGTTAAACCTTGCTGGTGGATCAGCCAGGAGCAGCTTTAGCAGTCTAAGCCTGGTCAATGCTCAGCTGAGCCCTGTAAGTGGTAGAAGCTCAGTGTCCAGACAGCTCCCACACTGCAGCCAGGCACTCTGTGGGTGCAGGACTTTGGAAGAGGAGCAGGAAGGTTCTGCAGGATGGGATCTGACCATCACCCGGCTCTCCACGCAGCAGGGGCATGCCCTGGGTGGTTCCCAGGAAGGCCACCACAGCTGGGGGGTCACTTCAGCCCTTACCAGGGGAAAGGAGACAAAAGAAAGCTGACACCAGAGAGCCAGTGTGCACGGGGAAGGTTTATTCTCATCACTAACACCTGGGAAGTGGTTTGGAGGAACAAAGAAATCCTCAGACTGGGAGGAAAAGCAGGTTTTTTCCTCCCATAAACAAGATAATAGCTGTAAAGAAAACTAAACCACAACAGCTGCCCACAGTGAAGTCCACAGGATTCCTCCAGCTCCACCCATGTGCAAAACCAGCTCTTTCCATTAAATATAAGAATAAATTCCTTTGCTCTGGGACTAGAGCCAGACCAAACCCTACTAGCAGCCACTCAAAGGAAAACAAACAACAAAATATCCAAACAAAATATATCTTCTTAATAAAAAGCATAAACCACTTTAGTTCTTGCAAGCACTCTGCTCACAACATCATTCCTGCCCTGCTTCCCCACCCCCTGCCGTGGGGCTCCAGGGAAAAAGGACCTCAAGACAGCAGCAATACATGTGTGAAAAGGTGACCAGACAGACTGGGAGGGGACACGGTACCTGCAGACAGACACTGGCAGCCACCCACCCACTGGGGAGGGGACACAGCCCTGCTGCAGCCTCCAGCTGGAACCAGGAGCTTCCCCAGAGCCAGCAGCTCTTTTTCAGGACATCTTCCAGCAAAGCACTGCATGGGACAAGGGCCCCTTCCTCGAGGCAGCGCCAACACTGTCAGAACAAAGAGGTAGGGCTGAGCTCACCCTCTCTGGCAGCTGGAAGGGTTCCCAAGGAATAAGCCCCCAGCCCCATTTACTATGGCTGTACCATCCGGCACCCAGACAACCACGCAGATCATCCATGGGGCTAATTTTGGATTGGCAAAATCCTGCAGGTGGGTGAGGCTTCCCCCCGCCCCCAGTGCTGGCACAGTGAGACCACGTGGGGTGCTGGTGACAGGACCCCCCCAGGACGCTGCACTGAGGGGTCTGCAGGACACAGCAGCAGGAAGGGGCTGCTCCCCTCCAGCTCCAGCTGGTCCCAGAGCGTGAGTGGAACCTGCCAGCTGGGACAGGCAGAGGACACTGGGAACCAGAGACCAAACATGCTTCGCTTGGCTCCCAGCAGACAGGACTCACCTGTGTGTGTGGGCTGCCCTCACCCCAGGTTCGGCAGAGCCTCCGAGCCAAAGCTCCTTCTGCCAGCACCCACCTCTGCTCAGGCACATTTTATTCACACAGGAAACTTTTTTTTTTTCTCATAAAGTGCAAGAACTTTGCCTCTTACTGACTAGTCAACTAGAAGCATCACAGCCCTCAGAGCAGGGAGCAGCAGGCAGGGGAGCAACACCCCACGGTCAGGAGCTCCCGAACACCGGTCACTTCAGCAGGAGCTCTGGCTCAGATATGGCCCTGTACAGCACAAAGCCCATCTCATCGACTTCCTCTTCCAGCAGCCCGGAAAACAGGTTGATTTTGGGGTTGAAATAGGAAGGCAGGACTCCTTTCTCCAGGTAGGCCACCAGCTCCTCAAGCACCTGCTGGAACCTGTCGGCGAGGCTTTCTTCTGCCCAGTCCGAGGCAGTGTCACTGAGGTGCAGGATGACGTGGGTCACGGGGCTGCCACCCAGTTTGTGCAGGCTGGGCTGGCTCCTGCAGACACCGTTCAGGAGGCGGAGGCAGAGCTGCCGAGCCCCGGAGTCATCCGCATCCAGCTCCTTCACCCTCGAGACCTCCGCCCTGTGAAAGCTCTCCAGCCAGAGGTTTTCCACCAGTCCTTCAGGAGGAACAGCCAGAAGAACCTTGTCCTCCATTTCCACCACTGGGAAGAGGGTGATGCCCAACTCAACCTGGTCGTGTTTGACTTCCAGCTTCAGCTCCCGGGAGGCCACGACGGGGTGGATGACACACCCCAGCAGGCCGCCGATGGCAGGCCAGTTGATGGAGGCCACCAGCAGCTTGTGGAGGGTCTCGCTGAGCACGTTGGAGGAGAGGTACCTGCCCACAATGAACTTGTCCCAGGGGCTGCACCCACGGGGGAAATACCCCAGATCAATCCTCTTGATCATCCAGTACTGGGGGTTCCTCACAATGGTGTCCTCTCCTGAGATGAGGCTCCAGAGCCCGGTGTCGAGGACCACCGGGAGCATGAGGTGGACGTGGTCAGCTGCCAGGACCTCGAGGCCATCGAGCAGGGCTCCGCTGAGGAAGAGGCGGCCAAAGGGCAGCTCCGGGCACTTGCTCCGCAGGAAGTTCTGCAGTTGGGTGCAGATGCTCCTGGCCAGCTGCGGGACGAGGGACACTTGGATCTCAGGCACGTCCAGCTGGCTGCTGTGGGAGAGGAGCTTCTCCTGCAGCGTGAGGCAGCGCAGGGGGCTGGACTTGACCTGAGGAGCCCCCAGAGGGGCAGGGCAGCCCCTGGGATCTGTGAGAAGGGAAAGGAGAAGTCACAGCTCTGAGCAGATCCTCTGCAACCCTCAGCAGCAGAGGGGAAAGCACGAGTTGGGTGCCCAGCTCTCAGCCCACCCCTCTGGAGGTGACACTGACCCCACAAGGACCCCTGCTGAGCCCACTGCATTTAACAGCACTTCTCAGCCATGCAGAGCCCAAACCAACCTCAAAACCCAACTGTTCCCAGCCTCACTCCTCAGCTAGAGATGGGAACCAGGTAAGGGACTCGCTGCCAGGGTCAGAGAATCACAGAATATGCTGAGTTGGAAGGGACCCACGAAGATCATCCAGTCCAACTCCTGGCCCTGCACAGACACCCCCACGATCCCACCCTGTGCGTCCCTGGGAGCGTTGTCCAAATGCTCCTGGAGCTCTGGCAGCCTCGGGGCCATGCCCATTCCCTGTGGGGCCTGTTCTGTGTCCCACCACCCTCTGGGGGAAGAGCCTCTTTCCCCATATCCAGCCTAAACCTCCCCTGACACAGCTCCTGCTGTTCCCTCATGTCCTGTCACTGGTCATCAGAGAGATCAGTGCCTGCCCCTCCACCTCCTCACACGAGGATCCTACAAACGATCCTGCTCTGGGCCCAGTATCTCAGGACATGCCTTGGACCGAGCTGGGCCAGTTTCCCACTTGGAAAAATGCCATCTCCGTGGGCAGCCGGACAAGGCAGCCTTTGTCTGCAGCAGCTCCCCAATGCACCTTCCTGCAGGCAGAGCTGACCCAGAAAACGAGCGCAGCCAACGCTGCTCCAGAGGAAACAAACCCTGACAGCCAGCCGGGACACCCCGGGTGTTATCAGCGGTCCCGTTTCCACAGGCATTGCCTAAAAAGGGGCCGTGGCTCGGGAGCCTCCCAGGAGGGCAGGCTCAGTCGGGTCGGCTTTCCGGACACCGAGCTAAAAATAACGCGGAGCTCCCAGACTGCCGGGAGCAGCGGCACAGCCACCCGGAGCACACCAAGGTGATCTTCCTGGCTGGACACCAGGAGCCTCACCTGGCACCAGAGGCTGAGCTGGAGAGAGCAGAGGCTCGCTGAGGTCTTCCCTTTTCTGCTTCTTGGGGGGTTTCGGTGTTGTCTTGATCAATGCCAAGTCCTGCCAGCTCTCCTCCAAGGACTTCTGCTCAGCTTTGGGATCGCCTTCATCCCGAGGGCTGGTGGCTCGGTCGATCAGCTGGAGGGAAGGAAAAGCCAAGTAGACAGGTTATCTTTGTTTCCCATGAATTATGGGTGACAACAGCCCCTCTGGAGCACATGTGGGGGAACAGCCCCACTCGAGGTTTCCGCTTGGAAAAACATCCAGTTTGGGAGGCCACAAAGGTGCACATCATCTTCCTGCGGGTATTACACGGAAAACAGATACCCAAATACAACTGAAGTCCCAGGTGCCTTTTGGGATGGGATACTGTATCCCAAATGCTCCAAGCAAATGGAACATGGAGCTGTACATGGTCCAACAGGGTGGGAGCGGGCAGCTCCATGCCCATGGCACTGTTGCCAGCACCGGTGGCATTTGTGCCATACGCAAGGAAACAACTCAGGAGGCAGACATCGAGGTTTGTGGCACATCTTGTCCCGCCACACTGAGGCCGACCCAGCTCTCCTGAGTGCTCTGATCCCCAGCCTTACCCTCTTGACGGCCAGCGTGGCGATGGCCAGCACGGCCGCGCCGCTGACGCCCAGCACCAGCCTGGCGTTGGCCAACAGCACATCGAACACGCTGCCCAGCCCATCGATGACACTGCCCAGCCCGCCGTTCTCCTGCCGCCTGCCCCGCTGGTGCCAAAACGCCGCCATGGTCGCCCTGCGGAGAACAGGAGTGTCACCCCGGGCTGAGGGACCCGTCTCGCCGGGCCAGGCACAGCCCGCAGGGCGGGAGGGTTTGGGGAACAAGGGGTTCCGCTGGCCCGCTTTCCTCCGGGACAAAGGCTCCCGCCGCCGCCGGGTCGCCTGGGTGCGGCGAGGGAGCAAGGGTCACCCGGGGAAGCGACACCTCGGGAGGGGGACACACCAGGGGAGGGACACCCCATGGAAAGAAGGGACACCCCAGCAAACGGGCACCCCCGGGAAGGGACACCCCAGGAAAGGAAGGGGCATCCCGGAGAAGGAACGGACACGCCGGGGGAAGGGTCACCCGCTCCTCACCCGGCCCTGCCGCAAAGCCTCGCGGGGCGCTGGGGCGGTACCGCGGCGCACGCTCCCGGGAGGGGAGCCCCCCGAACCCCAGTGACCGAGGGGAGGCGGCCGGGCCGCGGCACCGGAACCGGGACGGGAGCGGCCCGGGCCCGGCGCTGCCCCCGCGCCCCGCACTCACCGCGCGCCCC